>VXBB01013957.1:2902-22337 GCA_013399915.1 Illadopsis cleaveri | reverse complement strand
ACAGCCTATACTGACAATTTCGTTAGTCCAGACACCTAAATTTCCAGACCTCTATTAAGATAAGTAGTGAAGATCAAACTTTTACGGAGGTGGACATGAGTCTACTCAGTTCCCTTGAGGTAATTACATGGGCTGGGCAGGTACTGCCTCATCTGTTTCCAGTGCCCTTTCTATTCTTTGAAGCATACAAGTGTCAGTAACATTGGTGAATATCAGTAATTGCTTTCACTGGACACCTTCTGAGAGAATACAACAGCCTTTGATCTACTTAGCTTTGAAGGGTCTGGTCCTTGGACTTCAGACAATGTCAGGATCTTGACTTTTTTTTTTAAGACATAGTTTGGCATCCAAACATATTTTCTCTTTTTCTGGAGGACTTGTATGAGTTTATCTTTAAGCCTTAGCCAAATGAAAGTCTTTCATTTGTTGTGCTAGAACACTTGTATGTCTCTTTAGCTGGACTTGATGTAGGTAAATAATGCCAAAGTCGGAAGCTATATAATGCTGTAAGAATTTGTTTTCTCAGAAAAAAAATGTAGTTATAATAACTGAAACCAAGCAAACGGGCTTTTATGGGTGGCATATTTTTTTTTCATAGAAAAAATATAGTTGTAATAACCAAAACCAAGCTAACAGGCTTTTCTAGGTTGCATAATTTATTAATTAGCTCTGAACCTAGTAGCACTATGTAAATTGAAAGCAACATGGGATTTGGGTCTCTGTGTGAATTTCCTTTTCTTGAAGAGTGAGAACATAACATAAAATAATTTGGAACTGCTTTTGCTGTGTTTCTGAAAGCTGTGAGAGTAGATGCTACTTTAGGGGACCGAAACAGGCAGGTTTTGAAGAATAAGAAGTAAACATCTGCAGCTACAGCAAAAAATCAGCCAGGCTGATGCAGAAGCACATAGGTATTTCGAGGACTGCTGAAGTAGTGCTTCAGCTAAAAAGATACAATAATCTTTAACAAATTAATTAAAAGTCCTAAAATGACAATATTGATTCAAAAGCTTCAAAACAGGAAGAACTTTGAGCTCTTTGCACTACTTTAGTTCTAGGGAGACGGAAGTGATAGGAGAAGAAACAAAGAGATGAGCGACACCTGGATGTTTCTACTGCTGAGAGCTACATCAAAGAATAGTTCCTGTTGAAGGGAATTGCAGGAGATCTGTAGTCCAACCTGCTGCTCAAATCAGTATAAGTTTTGAGATCAGGCTCTTCAGGGTTTCATCCAGCTTGGTCTTGAAAACATGGAGAATGGAGATGGCACAACCTCTCTGGGAACCTGTTCCATAAAGAAGGAAAACATTTCTCCTTATTTGAACCTCTTTGGATTCACCATTTGTCTTGTAGACAAACACTGCTGTGAAGTGATCGACTGCATTTCCTTGATAACCTCCTTTTAGATACTGGGAGGCCTGTTATACACTGTGGAATTATCTCTTCTCCAGCTTGAACATTCCAAGTTTCCTCAGTTCTGATATGTATTTCTGCTGCCGACCGTGGTGGTGACCATTCCCTTAGCCCACTCCAGCCTGGTTACCAGGTTCTTTTTGAGTATAGCTTCTACCCAGCCAGTTACGAGCCACATCACTTTAGGGTGGTCTTGCTTCCTAAATTCAGGTCTTTGCACATGTCGTTGTTGAATCTCAGAAGGTTCATTCTGGCCTATTCTTTCTCCATGGCTAGAGAATGGCAGCTCTGCTGTTGAGTGTATCAATTGTATTGTGTCGTGATCTACCCACACCGAGTTCTCTGTTCACTGCAGGTATTATGAGACTGCACTCTTGGCTTATTCCAGGTGATGAATGAAGCTGTTAAACAGATCTTATACAGAACTCTACAGTATTACAGCCATTCCAGCTACTACCATCTGGGCTTTACTATTAAACCACTTCTATCAATGTTACAATTTACATATGTTGACATAAGTTTTAACAGCTATAAAAACACTGTGTGAAAAAGAGCTAAAATCCTTGCTAAATTAAATTATATTTGATCTACTTGCCCTCCTTTTGTTCACAGCCCTGTGAAGATGGAATATAACTGGGTTGGTCAGATATGATTAAGCTTTGGTAAATCCACCCTGAGTGTTCCTGATCACCTTTGTCTCTTTCATGAGCCCAGAAAATGGTTCTAGAAGGATTTGCTTTGTAACCTTCCAGGGCTGAAGTGAATCTCAGTGGTTAATAGTTCCTTGGTTTCTCCTTTTGACCTTTGACAAATGTAAGTGTGACATTTGCCTTTCTTCATGTGCCAGTGATCTCCCCAGTTTTTGTGACCTTTCATGATGACAATGAGCAATGTTGCTTTGACATTGGCCAGCTTTATCAGAACATTTGAGTGGAGGTGGGCTGACCTGTTCAATTCTATGGGTTGAGTTCTCACAGGTTATGTCAATCCTCACCTGTTGCTAGAAGTTTTTCTCCTTTTTGTGTTGTTTCACTGACCATAGAGGCTTGGGAATAGACCTTGTCAGGGAAGATGGAGGACAAAAAGGCAGGGAGAGTGGTGACCTTCTCTGTCTGCTGTTGATAAAATAGCTATTTTGTGTAGAAGTCTGTATATGTTTTTTTTCCTATCGTAACAGTGGTAAAATCCCTTTTCGTCTTTGTCATCTTTTGTGAATGTTAATTCTAGCCTTTCCTGAGGCATCTCCTTTCCATCCCTATATACTTAGGCAATCCTTCAAGCTTTTTTCTTGACTTAGTGTCTCTGGCTGTGTCTCCTATTTGCTGTTGTTTGGTCTTGTAGTTTTCTTGTGACCCACCTTTTTTTGTCCATGCCAGACTTTCTATATATTTGTTTCCTTGAATACCAGGAGGACTGATGTAGTACAAGAACTGTTGGAAATTTTGCATTGTCTGCTATTGAAATCATGCTATTCTGAGTAGAATTGTCATAGTTTAAGAATGGTATTCCCCAATTTAGTGTTCCTGTGAAAACACTCCAAACCATGTGCTGCTTGATCATTCACCCGTCCTCTTCTTCCTCCTTCTGTGATGGGCTGGAAAGGAGAATTGGAGTCACAAAAAGTAAAGATCATGCGCTGAGATAAGGACACTTTACTGGACACAATGATGAAATAAGACAGTGAACTGTAACAGCAACAATACTAATGACAGAGTGTACAAGGAAAAAAAGTGATTGCTTCACCTGTGATTGCACACTGTGGAAACCCTCAGCCATACCCAGTCCCTCTGCCACTAAGTCCCTCTACCCATAAAGGAGCCCTTCCCCTGTGCCCAGAAAATGACATGAGGTGGTATAGAATAACCTCCAGGTCCTAGCTGTGCCCACTCATGGCTACTGCAAAAATTAACCCTGTTCTGGCCATAACCAGGGTAAGAATATAGTCAGGTACATGGAAACTCAAGGAGCAAACTTTGTACTTGAAATGTGTCGATGATGCAAGATGTGATGTCTTTCTAAAGAGACGTAATATGTTAATTAAATTATGATGACTTCTGTTTATTACATGTAATCTGGAGTCCATATCCAAATGATCAAATTTATGATTAATTTATGAGTGCAAGTCTAACATAGGCCTTGGTAATGGAAAAGAACATAATCATAACAGAAAAATTTTTCTTAGAAGGAATATATAAGTTTCTTCACTTAAAAAGAAAGAGGCAAACAGCTTCATAAGTCATATGTTGTGCTAACATGTGATACCCAGATTGTCGTTTAAAAATACATAGAATACTTGACATAAGTATTTTTGATTAAAATGTTCTAATGTTGAAACTTTCCAGATTAGAAAAAGAGTGTTTCTCCTCACACAATCAAATGAAAGAAGTGATTGAGGAAAAGAAGAAGATAATTGTAGACCTCTCTGCGAGACTAAGGGATGCTGAAAAAAGCTGCAGAGAATTACAGAGTGAACTTGCAATGGTAAGACAAAAGGCCTATGACACTCGTTGTTTAGGTTTTTTAAACATACTCTGAACATAATCTGCATTTGCTATGCTGAGCTGTGGAATAAATCTGACTTTGCATTACTTTGATTTTTATTTATATTACTTTGTTTTGTGAAACAAAGATACTGAAGGAAGCTAATTCCAGAGATACTGGAGATAAGATATTGGAGAAGCTAATTCCAAAATAGATTTTAAGTGATACACAAAGTATTTAATTGAGGAGTTATTTGCAGAAAACAACTATTTCAAGAGTGTGGCTATGAGTCAAGAATAACCAGTCTTTGCATTCCTAATGAAGAAGGCAATTTGTGGATATGGATTATGATTTTGTGTGAAGAATGTTCTATCTTCCTAGCCATGCTTTTTTTTCTCCAGCTTGATTAATTACCATTACAGACTTGCATGTTTCTATTTCACGTAATGTTTTTAGTGTAAGCATTTGACTGCAAAAATTGTTTGAAAATGTCTTCTTTGAAGGTGACAAACTTTTTAGTTGGTTGGAGTTTTTTTTGTTTGGTATGCATTTGTCATATTGGATGTATTTTACAGGATTATTTTCTGAAATATTTTTCCTTTTATATGACCAGTTGGTGCCTTCCCACTGTCTCTACACACCCTAACTTTGAATATCAATTTTGCCATCCTCTTTAATAGCAGGAGGATCAAAGCAAAAAGCTTAGGATATCATTAATGACATAGATTAATGGATGGGAGTGCACCTTCAGCAGATTTGCTGATGACACCAAGCTGAGTGGTGCAGTTGACACACCTGAAGGACAAGATGCCATCCAGAAAGACTTAGATAAAGTGGAGAAATGGGCCCATGAAAATCTTATATTATTTATCAAGACCAGGTGCAAGGTGCTGCACCTGGATCAGGGCAACCCCTGGTGTCAACACCGGCTGGGGGATGAACAGATGGAGAGCAGCCTGGCCCAGAAGAGCTTGGGGGGGCTGGGTGCTGGTGAATGAGAGGCTGGACATGACCCTGCAGAGAGAAAGAAAGCCAAATACATCCTGGGCTGCATGCAGAGCAGCATGGCCAGCAGGGCAGGAGAGGGATTCTACCCCCTGCTCTGCTCTGGTGACTCCAACTGCAGTGCTGCATCCAGCTCTGGGGTCCCCAGCACAGGATGGACATGGACCTGTTGCAGCATGTCCAGAGGAGACCACCAAGTTATTACAGGAGTGGAGCAGCTCTGCTATTCGGCAGCCTGGAGAAGAGAAGGCTTTGGGATGGCCTAATTGTGACCTTCCAGTACCTGAAAGGAGCTTACAAGAAAGATGAATAGAGACTTTTCAGAAGGGCATGTAATAACGGGAGAAGGGGAATGGCTCCAAGCTGAAAAAAGGTTTTCATCATATATTTGGAAAAAAATCTTTATTGTGAGAGTTGTGGGGCACTTAAACAGGTTGTTTTCATAACAGAGAAGTTGTGGATACCCTGTTCTTGGGCATCTTGAGTTCAACGCTGGGTTGGATGGGGCTCTGAGCAACGTGGTCTAGCATTAAACTAGATGAACTTTGAGACTTTGAGGTTCCTTCCCAACCAAGCTCTTCTATGATTCTATGATCTAGAAGACTTATTTCTCTTCATTATATTGTAGCATTTACAATATTTCTATACTTAGCCAATTTTTTTCGCTAAGCTTATAAATTTCTGTTCTTGCTTTATCTTGGACCTATGAGTGTAGGAGATTACCGTGATCTCTTCCCTGCTATGGGCAGGCATTGTGCTAGTCAGCATATAGGAGCAGAGATCTGCTTCAGTCTTCAGATTTGTTGGTGTCTCCTCTTCAGCTGATGAAGTTAGTTCATACATTGTCTTAGTGTTAGCCACTTCCCAAGTAGATTGGTTATCAATAAATTGAAGAAAAATAAAACTAAAAAAACCTTTGGGAAGACACAGGCTCTTCAATGCAAGCACTAAAGTATTGTCAGACATTTGCTGCCTTGGTCAACCTGAAAAAATAATTTTATCAGGCACAAAAAGGATACAAAGAAAAATTCCATAGTAAAATGTATGTTATGCCTGACAAGAATTCACGACGAAATTCTACTCACTCTTGAGGTTTTTTGGTAATGACAACAGTATTAAATGGTGTACTCAAACCACTGTTGTGTTACTGAAAGTAAAAGCAAATAGATTGCCCCACTTGAAAGAACTGTCTTATTCATATAGCAGGTTTTTAAAATTGTTTTACTGGAATGATTTCAAGCCACAAGACTGTCTTGAACAGGTAATAAAAATACTCATTTTCTGAAGACTTGTATTAGTGGTCCCCTGTGGGATTAGATTTTTATCACCTTTGATGGCTTTGTATTTTTCCTGAAGACTTTCGTTATTTGATTGGGAAGCAGAAGTGCCTGTGTGTGGTCTTGTTTACTCAGTGTAGACAGCTTTTTTTGTTATTTTTCTTCCCAAAATCAAAAAGCAGAAGGCTACAGCAGAAACTAAGTATAAATAACATTCAATGTACTGTTATTAGGATTCCCTTTACTTATACTAAAATTGTGTGAAATTGTCAGTGCATTCTCTTCCCTTTATTTCTACCTCCTGCTTTCTTGATCTGTTAATGATTTTCTTATATTTTGTACTCTTATTAGACATCCTGAATGTGTCTTTTCCACTTCAGTCTGGTAATCTTAAGTTGGTTTCTCATGGTACTGTTAACATACAAGATAATGTTTTTGTTTGTAAAATATTTTTAAGATAAAAAAGTAGATTATTTTGGAACTTTATATGAAAAAGTGGGGTTTTTTCCCTAATGGGTCAGTTGAATGTACAGTAAAGTAGTTATTCTGATTGCAATTTGAAATATCAACATGTGGCAGAAGTTTGCCAGAAACTCGCATGGGTCAAATGTGATAGGATCTGTTACTATAAAATGAAATTGCTCTTGAATGCTCAGCATGAGAAAGCTTTCAATATTTACATTATGTTTACTTGAGGAAATTGGTCTCAAGCTTGTCATTATTTCTGGCTAGTGTTTCTAGAAATTTTTAGTTTCAAGAATAGGAATTAGAAGAATGGCCATTGTGATTTAACAATTGGTTTAAATTGAGACAGCCCCAGCTGTATTCCTGCCCCATGGAAAAAAAGAAGAGTATCTTTAGGAGTTTTAAGTTACTCAGGATGTTTACATTTCTAGTACCTAATAGTGGATGGTCTTAGTATGGAACAAGCCGGAGATGTTAAACCTTTATTTTCTAAGAAGTGCAAATTTAAATTTGGCAAACTTGCCAGTTCACCAGAATGCATATTAGGGAAGTGAAATAATTAAAATATTGCATCTTAGTATAAATTCCTTTAATTTGGAAGATTGTCCATTAATTTCCACCTCTTTTTATAGATTCTATCATAACTAGCATTATTTGTATATAAGTTGTGTAGTAGATTACACACAGATTGTCTTTTCCCCCATGGCATGTAAATCTCTCTCTTACAGCCATGCCTGAAGTCATGCTCTGCCTCTCAGCTGTCCATAACAGCCTTGTAGGTTATCGTTCACTGAATGTCAGAACAGAAACGTTTGAGAATCTAGTTCCAGGTTGTACACATTAAGCATTGTGCATTAGAAGTATAGGAGAAAACAGGGAAATTGTAATTTCCTGTAAGGGGAAAACAAAAAACTTCACAATGCGAATTGTCAGATACTGGAACAGGTTTCCTGGAGGGTCTATTGTAATGTCATCTTTAAGGATACTCAAAACTTGACTGAACAATTTCAGATCTACCTAACCTGACTTCGACCATACCATGCTCTGAGTGGGGAGTGGGACCAGATGACCTCCACAGGCCCTGTCAGCTTAAATTCATGAGTTCATGATTGTATACATTCTTATTAGATAACTGTCAGTGAGACATAAGAAATCAGATCAATAATAGATCCTTTTGGACTGTACCTGGATTTGTAGCAGTGTAATTTACAATGTTTTTTTCCTTCAATTTCTGATGATGGGGACAGTGATTGAAAATAAAAGTTAGAAAGGAAAAATACTAAATATTTTGCAGTTCAACTGCAGAGAGACTGGCTAGTCTAAGTAATTTCCTTTTGATCTTTATTGCTGTTGAAAAAGGGACTAAAGTTGGCTTCGGAAGTGTAGATGCAGTTAGCAAATGAAGTACTGAGAAGTGGTGAAGGCTGAATAGACTGGAACATACTGACTAAATTATGGTAAATTAACTAAACAAAAGGGAAAAATTGGATGAGAAGATTGAAAAAAATTCTCACATTTGACTTTTCCATAGGAAAATGTTTTTCTGGGGAGATTTAGTCTCACCTTCTCTGTGCTGGAGTATTTTATGTAAAAAGAGTACTTATTTTATTGTGATGTTCTAATATTTTTATATTTTCTTATTTTTAATTTGTGAGGTCTTTGAGATGATGTCAGTATGCGAATGTAAATTACTTTAATGTGTTTGCATCTCATAAAATATTTTTACTGAATCTCAACATTTACAAGTTCTATTTATAAAGATAAGTTTAAGGAGTAGGAATTAAATCTTGGTTATTATAGAACTGATTTGGAAATTCTTTATGAAGTGTAGTACAAACTCTCACACAAGGAAAAGCGTGTAAATGCTACAGGGGACCTAACACTGAAATACACATATGAATAATATATTAGTTGATATACAGTACATATAATTAAAATTGAAAGAGTAAAGCAAATTTATAAAATATTTAAACTGAATAGTGAAGAAGACTGCAGAGAATTAAATGCATTTCTTAGTTTTTTTATCCTGACAGTTATATGCTACCAGTATGTAGCAGTTTTCCTGGGAAGGTTGTTGCCCACATATAGGAAATTGCCTGGGTTCTTTGACATACAGTGAAGCATAACTAAAGCAACAGTTTCTAGATATGATAAAAAACAGTAGAATTTTGCTCAGTAAAAAAGGTTAACTTTCCATTACCAAGTAGAAATGGAAATTATGCAAATATGTGTTAAAATTAATAAATTGAAATAAATTGAGCAGTTAAAAGTCATGTGACATCTTTGACTACCACCTTTGTCATAAGAAAATTGTGAAGTTATTTAAATCTAGTTTCCTCTTGAATTGGGGCAGGGGGTAGGGGTGGTTAGTTGTCATTTATTTTTGCTGCTTTTAGATTTCCTAAATTGCTGAGGTATATTACTTTTTGTCAGTCAGCAGCTAAAATCATGCATTTCCTTGAGAGGTCAAACCTACATATACCCAAAAGGGTCTTGGTCTTATCTGGAATTATGGATGCATGTCTTTGAAAACTGCAGGTTACAGTATCAGATTTAAATTGAAGGAGTGATTTGGTATAGTCTTTCTACTGTAGTGATTTAAAAAATCTGCTGTAGAATATTTCTGGCTTCGAAAAATTTGGTGTCTTGATTTGAGCAATAGACTGCACTTAGTGAACAGCTTTCTTTAAGAAAATTCAGTGATAGGGTCTAAGAACTCTGTAGCTTTATGTTCTATGTATAAGGATGAATTTTTGGTATTGAAGAAATCCCTATCTATAGCATGGAACATATTAACAATTGAAGTAGGCAGGTTTGCAATGAGAATAGGTGTGGGATTTGACTGAGTGCCAAATCGTGGATTTCTAGCTTGTCTGCCAGTAGTTTGGTGTCTTTCTGGATGCCCTTGTAGGGTTTAACAATAGATTTCACTGCTTGCATAGATGGGCAGAATTTAATGTCCATTGAGACACTTCTAAAGCAGAAGATGATGAAGACAGGTTTTTGTACAACCATCTTTTGTTTTGCTTTTGAAATCCGTTAGTTTTATATTGCGTGTTACAGGGTTCTTATTTGTTATGTTGTGTTAGGTCTCTTAATTCAAGAAAAGATGTAAAGAGAAATATAGGAGAAATTAAAATTTAAAGAGGAACAAATTATCATTGTGATGTGTATTTCTTCTGTTTACTTATTTTAATGTGTTCTTTTCCCACCCCTTTTGTCTTGTCTGTTCCTCCTGTCAAATAAAGGCCAAGAAACACCAGGTCTTTCTAACAGAGACGTATGAAAACAACATGAGAGAGCTGGAGTTACTCTTGGACAGCTTTGCTATGTCAGGCCAGCGGACAGCAGGTTAGTTGAAGGTATAAAATGACAGATGCATCTGTCAATGTTCCAAAGTCACTACATTGTGGGAATTCTGCAGATGCCTCTTGCATTCCCTCTTCTCAACATGCTTTGATTTGATGACATGGTAAGAGCAGTTCTCACAGCAGTCAAATGGCCTTGCTAGCTGAGAAAGGGTGACGGATTGTGGACCTGCTGTTGTCAGCCCAGAGCTTGATTTACAAATGCTGAGGTGTATATGATCGGTCAGAAAAGGGCTCACTTGCTGTGCTCTAAATCCAACTGAGAAAAAAGTCCTTACAGTATACCTGCAAAGGGAACAGATGTTTTGCCTGAACTGAGCCAAATTCTGAGGCAACCTTCAGCAACTTAAAGGTCATATATTCAAAAAGGTTGTGTAGGACACATGATGCAACACAATACTTTTTACAGTTGATTGTGGACCAGTACTGTGTTGCATTAATTTAATCTGATATAGAACAAATATTTTGCTGTTTTCATTAAATTTAATTGTAAGTCAGTGGTTGTCACTATGCTACCTGGCTTTATATATAATTATTGTATCAGACTTAACAAACTGCTGCCGAGTTAGACATTTGAAATAGTGGCTAACGTAAACAAGCTGAACTTTAACATCAAGATAGTGATTATTACATACTAGACATAAAGTGATTCCAATTTACAGTGAAACTAAACTGGAAGAAAACAAATAAAATGTGGCTTACCGAGAAAATGGGTTTATTTTATGTATATCATGACATGTTTTTGCACTTTTTAGCAATGATAGACATAAGTGGGTTGTTAAAAACACTTTTAAATGAAGATACATTTTTTTGTATCTTCACAAAATGATTTTTTTAGGGCCTAGTGCTGTTAAATTTCAATAAAGAAACAACTTCTTGGGATTTCTCTTGTCCTTAAAAGGTGAGCTTGGATTCTGTGATGCATTCATTTCCTTGCATAGGCTATATGCTTTTTTGATTTGGAACTGGTTTTATTCTGTAATTATAAATGTAATTACCATGATAATACCTGTAGGTTTACAGTTGAAAAGCTCTTTAAGACGGTACGTTTTCCACAGTTTTGCAAAGTTCTACATGCTCAGAAGGACTTAAGTAACTCTCAGGGGAGCTGGATGCTGCTGCCAAAGTGCAGTGTCCAAAGCAGCAATTGTCTTTTGGATAGTTGACTTTGCTGAGAATAGCTTTGACTTGTTTCTATAATACTAAAAATTCCATAACAGTACCTTCAGTATTAATTTGTTTTGTTTGAGGTAAACTTCTAAACTAATTTAAATAGATCTTTTTTTTTCAAGCCTTAGCGTCTCTGAAGAGGCTCAGTCAATTACAGTCTTTTAATATTAAAACACACATTGACTAAGACATTTGTTCTACATATTTGCTATGTTTTTAAGTTTGAAACTTAATTTTTAATGTTTTTGCATTACTATATTATTACTCCGGTGTACTTAGAATTTTTTGTATCTAATAATATTTATCAATTTTTTTTTTTAAATTATTGTTGTTATATTTGAAATGGGAATGCCTCGGTGCCAATAAAAGTAAAAATCTTAAGTAAATCTTTGTAGTCTAATTGCTCAATGAGGGGCTGCATGAGCCACAGCTGATGGGGAAGTCTTTCTTGTTCTTTTGGTCAACATTGAGTTCAAGGGGTTGAGAGATTCACTTAAAAATCTGTCAGTATTAAATGTCCAACACTAAAGATCCAGCCCCTTAATTCAAGTTCTGATCAGTCTGTGATTATTAGGCTATACAGTAAAGAGAAGATAATACTGTATTCTTAAGATTATGCCATACGTTGCCACTGGGCCAATGCCAAGCACCCATGAAAGGTGCAAACTCATGTAGCTGGACAGAGGTGCGAAAATTTAATGAAGTTCATGGGTTGTGGTTAGGACCAGGGGAGTTCACCCATCAAATACCATCACAGGCAAAACAGCTTCAACTTACAGATATGAAGTGAACTTACTACTAACGAAATCAGAGCAGGATAGAGACAAGTAAAACAAACCCTTAAAAAAACACCTTCCCCCCACTCCTCCCNAAAACAAACTCTTAAAAAAACACCTTCCCCCCCCTCCTCCCTCCTTGCCGACTCTATCTCCTACCCCATTGGCACAAGGAGACAGGGAATGGGTGTTACGGTCACTTTATCACCCGTGGCTTCTCCTGCTGCTCAGGGAAAGGAGCCATTCCCCTGCTGCACCCTAGGGTCCCTCCCATGGGAGGCAGTTCACTGAGAACTTCTCCAACCTGCTCCGTCTCATGAGCAACAGCTCCCTGCAAACTGCAGCAACGTGAGTCCATCCCACAGGCAATACTCCTCCCAAAACTGCTGCGGCGTGGGTCACTCTTCCACGGGGTGCAGTCCTTCAGGAACAGGCTGCTCCAGCCTGGGAGCAGGGCTCCTCTCCATAGGCCTCCCACAGGATCACAGCCTTCTCAAAGGTATCTGCCTGCTCCAGTGTGGGGCTCCTCTATGGGCTGCAGCATCCTTGTGGAGCTCCATGGGATGCAGGAGCACAGCTACTTCACCACGGGCTGCAGAGGAATCTCAGCTCTGGTGCCTGGAGCACCTCCTCCCCCTCCTTCTGCACTGACCTTGATGTCTGCAGAGCTGTTCCTCTCAGTTGTTCTCACTCCTGCTTTTCTGTTGTGACAATTAAAACTGTGCCACAACATTTGTTTCGATTTATTCTTAAACCTGTTATCACAGGGGCATTACCACCATTTCTAATTGGCCCAGCCTCGGCCAGTGGCACATCCATCTTTGGAGCCACCATGGATTGGCTCTGGTGGAAGCTTCTAGGAGCCTCTCACAGAAGCCACTCCTGAAGCCCCACCTGCTACCAAAAACCAGCCCATGCAAACCCAATACAGATTAAAACCTAAATAGTTTTAGAAAGCTTTTTTTTTCTTTATGCATGTCAAAATAACAAGCATAAATCCATGTCTTCTCCTTTTCCAGTGACCTTTATAAATTTTCCAGAGTGCTGTTATTCTTATTGGTCCATCTGTATGAATTCACTTGGTATCTTTACAGTTTATCTCATTTTGCAGTTATTCAGCAACAGGGTATGTTCTTAGGGATGTTTGTCTTCAGGAAAAAAGTAATTGTGGTTGTAATAATCTGAAAAAAAGGTGAAATGAGTGCAAAGTTCCAAGAGCGTTAGCTGCTTTGAGTTAGTATCACCATTTAATACAGGCCACCAGTACTGTTTTGGTCAAAAATCTAAAACACAGCACTCCGTGAGCTGGTATGAAGAAAATTAACTCTTTCCTACCCTGGTCCAGTACAGCTAGCAGAAAGTCTGAAACGGCAGGTTTTAGAATTTATTCATTTCTATACTTATGTAAGACTCGTATGGAACTTGGCATTTTCCCCAAAATATTCCCTCAGTCTCTTGGGCAATACTGGGCATACACTACCCAAGTACTGGGTTGGGTTTTTTATCTCATTGCTGGCATGGTGCCTCTGCCACAACAGAGTGCATTTGGATTATGTTGTGTATGTCCTGCACAGTTGTATGAAGACAGACAACATTTGGGCAGCATTAAAGCCATAGGTTTGATTTCAGCTAATGCAGGTGGGCTGAATTTGTTATTTCTATTGCAGATTGAGCTGCCTAGAAACAGGGTTACAGCAAAGGCAAAGAATGACAGCATGGAATGTTTACTGGCAAAATTCTAATTTTGGAGAGCATGTAATAACACCATTGCAGGTTGGGACTTAAAATATGAAAATATGTTATTTAGGCAGTTTGACATAAATTATGGCATGGAAGATAACTCTTGGATTGACTTAATAGAGGTATTGTTTTAAACTGAATGAGAATTGTGTGTTACCACTTTGCTAGAGCTACAAGTATGAAAAAATAGGTTTTATTTTTTTTTTGTGCAACAAGATCAATGCAGAATGTTCCTACAATGGGTAGTAGTGAGAAGTTGGTGTTGTAATTGAGAAGACTGGACTGGAGCTCTGTGCATAGCTATAACTGTGGTTATGTGATAAAAAAATTATAGTATGGTGACACTTGTCACTTTCTTCAATGTGAAGTCTTCTCAAAAAAGGTCAGATTTTATGAATTCTTCTTAGGTTGGTAGTGTAATGTTGTTTGGGATATTTCGAGGATTCAAAGGGCACTGAAGTGTCATTAAGAAACTCTTGCTTTTACCTGACTCTATAGACTTTTAGAAACTGTGGTAAGTAAGTGGAGTGGCTGATAGGACAAAGCCGGGGTCTGTCACTGGGGTGTGCATCCTGTAGAGCAGATCTTGCTCCTATTACTGAAAGCAATCTTGCAAATATGTGTTGCTTTGACTAGGTGGGCCTTTGACTGTAACACCTAGTCCAGCCTGAATAGCACTTTATACTTTCTGATATTATCAAAGGTTGGGAGGGAAGAGGCTCCCAGTTGAACTAATTCAAAATCTTTCAATTCGTTCAAAACTAATTGAAAAATTTTTCCTAATGGTAGTTGGCAGTAAGTTCTGACTTGTGCACTTAAGTAAGTTTTTTACTGAGTTCTACTGATGCATTATGTGTAGCCTACAGGAGAAATGTCATCATTTTTATACAATGCATTAGTAGAATATTGTGCTTATTAGATGACACTAGTTACTTAAATATTCTCTGCAATTCTTAAATTCTTAAAAATACTCTGCAAGTATGTAAATACATATCCTCTAGCTGATAAAATTTTATGGAGAGCCGAAGAAAAGGCTCAGACCTTAGTATCTGGTTTGACTTTATGAGCCACTCTATGTAAATTGCTTAATGGCACTGGTGACAAACACCCGTATCATTGTTTAGTTGTGATGGAAGTTATGATGATTTAGCCTTCCTGGATTTAAAATGCCACAGATATTTTCACTTTTACAAAATAGGACTGCTATTGGAGTTGATAAAGATAGTTTTGCTTATAGAACATGCTAAAACTTGTTGAAAAGTTGATACTATAATGTGCTACAAAGTAAGTGATAAATGCTTCTTGGGAATATAAATAATGCTGAGAAGAATGATCTGTCAATAACCTATTAATGTGGTGTAACACCAGGAAAAAAAGAAAAATTCGTTCCTGGAAACCAAATATCAGCTGACATCTTGTGACCTCTCAATCAATACAGTGTTGTTTTGCTTTCTTGGCACATTGTTCTATGCACTTTGGAATGGTCAGACTTGTTCATATGTCCCTAATTAAGGCAACAAAATCAGAAGTCTAAATATAAAAGGTTAATAAATAAGTTTAGTGTATATATAATGGATGTATCAGATTTATAATTGAACTGTTCTGTGGGACTCTGCAGACAGATAATATTTTTTTTTGTAATTTCCTTCATAATAAAATTCAAGATAATTTAAAATGTTTGTAAGTCCTCTCCAAGCCTAACATAATCATATGATCTTTGGCTCAGTAAGGCTTTAAGTAAATGAAGTACTGCATTACTATATGCATGCTTAGTCACAACAGCAAAATAATGTCCGGAAGAGTGTAACATTCTTAACTTTCAGACATGTTTTTCAAAGTATATAATTGTGTGATTTCAAAGTTGGCCTGTCTGACTGAATGACACAGGCTTGACCACAGTAGAAATAATATGTGAGACTGCATACCAAATGCATTAGGTATAAATGTAATCCAGAATTTACAGTTTTGTATCTTGTTTTAAAACTTTTATACAAGTGTCTTGCAGCTATATTTGCTGTGGAAGCGTGGCTATACAGCTGTATCTCTCATGGCAAACAAGGCTGCTCTTCAGTGTTCTGTATTGTCACTGAAGCCCTAACTAATTCTAATACTCGGCATCCAGGGTGAGTAGTTTTCTCTCCATGGCTTTAAGGCTTAATTTTCATTCCATGTTTTCCTTCAGGCACTTGTGAGGACAAAGGTAAACCTCTGAGCTGCTCTGTCGTTGCGACTTTGAGGTGTACCTTGACAGCTTACCAGAACAAGCTGGAAGATACGTCTAATGAGGTAACACTTGCAATGTTTGGCTCTATATGTATTGCATTTGGCCTGCAGCAGTACATAAACTTTGCTTGTAAAAAATGGTAGAAGAGTCTTGTAAAAAATGGCAGGGAATGTTGAGCTGACAGCTTCAAGTATGCCCAAAGAAAAAGTCTCTGTCGCTACTATTTCTCTAAGCTTGTCCTACAGTGAAGTTTCACATTTGTGGGGACAGGGAGAACAGTTTTTTGTCTTTCTAGTTAGGTTAGGTTTTCTTGTTCATTCTTTTGGAGTTATTTTCAAAAAACATTTGGGAAAGCAAGCCTTTCATATATAGGATTGTAATTAAAAGATAATGATCTAAGAGAGTGGCTGGGTATACTGCAATGTTCCTAAATACACAATAGTTGAGCCTCAGCAGTCACTGCTACCAGTCATGTAAATGATCATGCTCCCCTGTACTTCTGAAACTGGTATAATTTTCTGAGGAGAGTGTGTTTTCAATGGATTCTCTTTGGGAGCTATTTTGCTATCATTTCAATTAAAATAGGACTGTTAGAATACTGTATTTAAGTTATCTAAGAAAGTAATGGAAATATTTTAATTTTGGGAATCTTACCTTTGAAAAAACCAGATGTTTTCCATGCAGTCCTACTGTCCTTTTATATCATTGACTGAGAAGTTACAGTTTTGCATTTATTTTGTTGTGTGTTTTGCTAGTCTGACTAAATTACTTCTCTTGGGTGTAAATGTTTTATTAATTTGTGGCTTTGAATGCTGTAGAAAGAAGTTAACTGGTATCATTGAAACTTTTTGTACAAACTTGTGATTAGTCTTTGGATAAAATTGGCAAATACAGAAAGGCAATGTGTGATAAGATTGTAAAAGTGCCAGCACTCTATTTCCCTTCTAGGTTTTGTCTTTTATTTTGACAAATGCATAGTCTAGCCAGTCACTCAATATATTAAAAAAAATTAAAAAATAATAATGGAAAAAGAACAGTATATCAGCTTTTCCCCTTTTATTGGGAAAAGAATAGTCTCCCACAAGACCTTTGAGTTTGTTCAAGGGGCACAAAAATAAGTGACCATGGAAACAATTACACTTTTTAAACAGCAAGCACTGTTAAATCATTCCCAGCAAGATAAGAGAACTGATGTGTATAGTCATTATGAAACTCTTCTGAGACCCAAGTCTGGAAGCTGAAGAGTAACTAGGAACATATGACCCACAGCGAATTGTTATTTGGGAGGAGGAGCATCACGTGATAGGCAGCACAGTTGAAAAGTCGACTCAGCAGGCTTTGGCTTAGTGATGTGCTTTGTTGTGAAACTGTGCCAGAGACAGCAGTGGGGAGACCAAGGGGGTGGCTTCTAAGAAAGCAAAGAGAGTGTTCTGACAGAAAGAAGAATGAACTGTCAAGGAAAATAAATCGCAAGTAGAGCAGGACCAACAGATGACCTGCCACAAGACTTCCCAGTAGGACTGTGTGTGACTGACCCTGAAGTTGTCATATGGAGCCAGAGATCACTGAGCACCTTTATGGTGCACAGAAAGGGCAGTGCTCTGTCCTTCTTGATTACCCCCGCCCCCACAGAGAATGCTGCTTTTGGCTTTTTTTATGTGTGAGATATGCTTAATAATAAAACTTTTTAATAATACAGTAATTCACAAGGGGACTATGAAGGGCACTGTGCAATAAAACTAGGATGTTTAATACATAATAAGGAAAGGTTTTAGAAAGCAACACAACAGTAAGCAAATTTTAGTGGTTCTCTTTATAAAAAGGTTTTCAACAAGATCTCACATATTGATGATTTAGTAATGTATGTGTACACCTGTATGTATGTATGAAATATGCTGGTAAACTTGTCATGTGTCATCTTTAACTTACTGTGTTAAATATTAGGTTAAAAGATCTAGTTAGTTTGTGTGACTGAAAGGTGTAGAAGTGTTTTAGGTTTTGTAGATAACTAGCTTCTGACTTTCTGTATAGTGCAGACACTACAGAATATATTTGGGGAGAGGGAAAAGACTAGTAAACCAATAAAAAGACTGGAAATATTCCAGTAGCATTCTTTATTTTACTATAATTGTTTCTAAGGGTTCTGCCAGGTTTCCTGGCATCAAAATATTAAAATAAGCATTTTAAAATGTAATTAATAAATTTGGTAAATGAGGTATTCTGTTTCTGAGTTGCTCGTTAAATGGCAGCATCATCATATAAACAAAGATACAGATTATTTTGATAAGTTGTTATCCTTTCTGAAAGTGGACAATGAAACTAGTACATATGGTGGTACCTCAGTACACATTAAGCAACCTCTGAGATGGTTGCTTTTAACCCTACAGTAGTCACTGTGCCTCTTTGGAACAGTGCTGCTTTTTGCAGTGTGTGAGTGCTATACAGTGCTGTGTAAAGAATCATGCTTGTAGCTGGACAACTTCTGCAAATGGCCACTGACTTGAAAACTTGTTTTCTCAAACCACTCCCCAAATCATTATCTGAATACTACGCTTTCAAGTGCATTTCAGAATCTGTGTTTTTGTCAGATATTTTGAGAGTTAATAGGGTAGGTAAGAGTGGACTCAGTTTGTGATCCTGCCACTACTCTTTATTTTAAATCATTATAAAGGAGTTATTTAGTGGTTTTGTAACAGCATATTATTTAGATTATATGGAGTACAAAAGCTCTTCAAGGAATTGAAATAAATTTTGGTTTTTTACTTTCATATACAAAATTCTTCTTTTATATTATATTGAATAGATCATTGCAGCCTTTCTGTAAAAGCCTGTTTGACTTTCATATTTTCCACAGCTTGAGAAAACGAAGGCTTTGTGTAAAAAGATGACAAAAGAACTTGATTTATCTGAGGAGAAAATGTGTGCTTTAAGACATGACCTGAAGGTATGGTCTAATGAATTTAGCATAAAATTTGAACGTTCTGCAAATGGTATATTTCTGGATTAAAATTATCTTTTTTTCTTATCAGAGTAAGTCTCCATATCTTTTTATTCTGTTGAGTGAACTAGTTTACCTTTTAAGTTTGTGTGAAACCATGCTGCTTTATTCTAGTTACCACCATAAAGGACATAATTTTAATGATTGCACTTCTGAAATAATTAAAGTACATTTATAAATTTGCAAAGTATTGTTTTATATTGAAATTGGTATCAGTAACCTTTTTGTTTAACTGTTTTTCTGGAGAAAAGGGAAAGAGAATTTAATTACCTCTGTTCATATGAAGGTATATTTTATTAAAGATATCTATTCTTTTGGTGGTTTTTTGTTGTTGTTGTTGTTTTGTTTTGTTTTTGGGTTTTTTGTGTGTTTATCAGAAGGGTCAATGCATGTGATGCATCAAGTTGTAACAGCTGTAAAGTGTGTGGCCTGAAATTTCTTGGAGTAAAAGTTACCTGAGATAAAAACACTTGAGAGCCCTTTCCTTTAGTTTTAGAACAATATTTTTTTTTCTGGTT
>VXBB01013955.1:15430-27035 GCA_013399915.1 Illadopsis cleaveri | reverse complement strand
TTTCGTGTCCTATTGCAACACAAGCATGCCAAGAGGAAGAATCTCCTGGTGGAGCAGGAGGTGAGAAGGGAAACCCATTTCTGTGAGCTCCTTGGTTGTCTTCCTTGGCCTGAAAGACCTCTGCAGATAAAAGGAGCTTGCTGTTGTGTACTGGAAGCAACAAAAATTTCTCAAGTTTTTTTCTTCTGGGAAAAGGAGAGATGTATGTATGTGGCTGGGAAAGGTGTTTAGGGCACTGTACCTGCCTGGGAGAAGCTTACCTTCATCCATGTGTGGTGCCAGCTTACTGACTGAGAGCCTTGACCACATGGCTGTGCCTCCTGTGCCAGTTTAATGAGTACTTCACATTTCTGAATATTCAGCTTTTTTTATAGAGATTGAAGCATTGTCAGAGAGGCAAGCAGAGGCTCTCAATTTCCAGAAAAAATTCAGCTCTAAGGCTCTTTTAAGTGCTCATTTTTTTTCTGAGTCAGACAAAGCAGGTCTGGAAGCTGGAGTTTTGCACAATTCTTGGCATCCCCATTACAAATACAGAGCCAACATCCCTTTTCCAGCTTGACCAGAAAATTTATCCTGCTGCTGGAAAAGATTTTCTGGCAGAAATTTGCTGATACTCAGATAAACTCCTTGAAAACTTTTTCTGTAGATGAAGCAGTTTGTTCCAAGTTCTTTGCCATAAAATTTGCTGTTAAAACATTATTTCACAAAAATGCATCCTGTACTGGAGACTTACAGGGGAATTATTGCAGATTTCTACCTGTGAATCCCTAGCAAAGACTGGATTAAAAACCTAGGAAAAGCAATGAGAGTTTTCCCGTCAACCTATCTTCCCCTTCCCCTCAAAGGATCTCAGTGCACTCATGCAGCACCAGATTGGTGGGAACCCAGAAATTCCTGGTTGCTCTTTAAAATCTCCTTCCCACAATAGGCTTAATTTACTTGGAATGAGTCAATTAAATTAGCAGTTTATCTCAGTTAACTGACTTCCAAACTTCTCAACTGTCTTTGCAGTCCCGAGGGCATCTTCGTAGATACTGATCACACTGGACAGGAGACAGTGGAGTTGGGTTGTGTGGCAGCACATGCCAAAGGAGAGCACCTAGCTCAACTTGTCAGTGATTTCAGCCTTCAGGATGGATATTATTGCTGCAAGTGCAGCAGCTCCTCTGGGAAGAGTTATATGCACATTATCCACCGGAGGCTTTTTTAAAATTAAAATTCATTCTCCAGGGAGACTCTTAACAGCCCACAAGGATGCTGGGGAGGAGAAAGTCTTTAAAGAAATGCAATTGGTCTGCGAGGACCTATTTTACTATTGCATACTCCTTTCTTTCTTCTGTGGCTGCAGGCTGGACTCACTGTCCAACGCTGGGAGCTGACCATGGGGCTGTAGGGTCTGAGGTGCTGCTTGACCATACTGACCAAGGGGGGCTCAGCCAGGAGCTCAGCAGCCACCAGCTCTCTCCAGCTGGCTTTCCATGTGGTGGGAACTTCAGCACGTGGCCTCTGTGAGCACTGATGTGTGCTTTGGCACCAAAGGAGACACAAACACAATGTTTGGAGTATAAGCAGGGCTTTACTGCCTGCTTTGTCCCACCTTTGCATTAAGAATGGGAATGAGGAAATCGAGCTCCCTGACTTAGGCTTGAATTTCTGATCTAAAACCAGCTTCCTCTCTGTTTCTCTTCTAATTAGTCTCACAGAGAGGTGCTGGAATCGTTGATAGGGTCCTGGAGGGAATAACAGTGTACATATGCCTTTTGCCAAAGCGTGAGGAGAAAAACCCCTCCTGTTTTGTCATTCCAGGAAACGTGCAAAAAATTCTTTTATTGGTGTTTAGACACAAATGATCTTTTGAAGCGCAGAACATACAAGGCTACTGACAATTTTTTTGCTGAGGGAGGTCTGTGGAAAAAGAATGACAGGGTAACTAAAGAGAGGGCATTTGGAACTGAATGCACTCCTGGGATGTCTGGGAGTATGTCACAACCGGAGGCTTTTCCCATGGCAGTTCTGCAGCTTTTATCTGTTTTCAGCACAATTACAGTGGATCTGCAGAGACTTTGAAAATTCCCCTTTAGGCCTGATTTGGGGAGCCCTCTGATTGCAGAATTGATTTCTGCCTTTCTAAAATTTCTGGCTGATTGTTCCATCAGTTAAAGTGCATAGAGGATGTGAAACGGGAAGCTACACAAAACTAGGCAAGCCATGTTTATTTTTTGCTCCCTCTGATGGCTCATTCTGCACCCTTTGTGAACACACAGCTTTTATGCTGGCCAGTTGCAATCTTAAAAGTGACAATAATAATTCAGGTCACAACCTAATAAAGCATCTATAAACATTCAAATCTTCTGGCATGTGAATTGCCCTTTTGAACATCAGGAGTTTTATTACCTTGCTGTTTTTGTGAATAAGAGATTTTCCATGAGTCTCAGGAGATATAGCAATTAAGTAAACTAATAAGAGAAGAGAAAACCAGTTTTGAAAAGTTTTTTGTTTTACCAAGTGAGTAAAAGATCCTAGAACCATAGTATAATTTGGGTTGGAAGAGACTTTTAAAGGTCACCTAGTTCAACATCCCAGCAATGAGCAGGGACATGTTCAACTAAACCAGGTTGCTCATAAACATCTATCCATTCGATTTTTATGTTTTAAACTTATTAGGGATCAATATAAAATATTAGATATATTTATATTAAATATCTTTGGTTTACATGCTTTCAACAGAAACCTAAGGGGAGTGTTTTGATCAATATTTCCATATGAATTTCATTAGTCATGGAAACCAATTAGTTCCTAGCAGTATCTGTAATACAGATGCTTTCCACTGGGAACTTTGATGAAATTTAGCTCATTTCTCATAGGTCCCTTGACGCCCATGAGAACAGCAATATCTTTCAGGGCCACTACTGGTCCAGAGTGGCAAGGTCGTGATGAAAGTTGCCACCTCCTTCTTTGTCCTGTCTTTGTCTCATGAAAAGGAATGAAGGAATAAAGATTCAAACCTCTGGATTTTGCAGTCTCTAGAAATGCCCAGTTTTCCCATTATGATGTGCTGTAGATAGAACACAATTTATTAAGACAAAAGGATATTAGACATAAATACATTTTCAGCCAGCATTTCCTCATAAACTTGGTTTCTGGGAAATTGTGATTGACTGACAATCTTGCTTATTTTCTGTAGTAGCATTTGAGCTTCTTTTTTTAGCAATTGTATGTTTTTATTTGAACTACAAATAATTTCTTGCCAATTATGCTGATGAAGTGTGAAGCTCATTCACAATTCCTCTTTCAGATTCCAGTTCAGTACACAATAATCTTCAAACTACCTACGGTTGGATTGTCAAGGTAGAAGTAGGTTATTTGTTGCTGACATGATTTGACCTACATTAGAAACAGAAAAAAAAAATAAAAAATCCCCTTTCTGCTGGTTCCGTAACCCGTATTTACAAAAATGTGCGAAGTCCATCCTTAAGGAAAGAATTTTGTATCTCAGGCCAAACAGTGTCACCATAAATTCAGTTAGCTGACTTCACTACAGAATGTATGAGGAAATAATTTACTCTAGTATTGGCAAAAACATGTTTTGATTTGAAATTTGTATGTGCATATATGTCCTTCAGAGGAGCTGATTCAAAAGATAAAGGTGAAGACTGGTTAGCAGCCTGAAGGAAAGGGAATTCCCTCGGGCTGACAGCAGCCATAGTTCGAGCACTGTAGACTGGAAAAAGACTTAAAACACAAACCTCTTACTATTCAAGCAAATGCTTTAACCATGCCTAAGGTGACTGGTGTTGGCATGACTTACTCCAGCATTTTTTTCAGTGTGTATGCCCAGGGCTGATGTGTTCAGAGATGAACCCAGTGCTGCTACTTCTCTGGGTCAGGTGTGGTCTGTTTGCCCAAGGGAGATGAAGCCATGGCACACCTTGTACCATCTTACTAAGTTACAGCAGTGCTTAGGCAGGACATAAGAATGAGTCTGTTCAGACTTTGTTCTTCTGAATAAGAACAAATGTCTGTGTTTAGGGGTCTTGTTCAAAAAACCAACCAAACAACCAATGAAAATGTGTGGAAAGGGCTAGAGAGGGCTGGGACACAAGATCTTTTAATCACCTTCCCAGGCTTGCAGCTGCCTGGATCTTAAGCTTAGCTGAGAGTTTATTCTTTTTTTATCTGTATTCTACAACTGAGTGTTATTGCACTTGGCTTTGTGCAGTCGTCATACATTTACACTATGAATGTCTGAGAATAACCCTCCGGTAAAAAGCTGTTCTCACTACCAGAGTAGTTACTCTGGGTGGACATTGGTGTGACCAGGGTCAAAATTTATCCTTTGGGAATTTAGAAGCAAACTTGTTTTTGCAGAGGAAGTCAGAGTCAGTTTGTATTCTGGAAACTCAGAAGCTGATGTAGAGTTGGTGCTTTAGCAATCAGGTTTTTTTGGCTGGTAACCAGCCAGTTACTTAACACTAAGCCATGTGAAACAGTTTTTGCTGAAGTTCTGGTTGCAATTGTCTTTGAATAGTATTTAACTCCAAAGATAAACCCCCTGCAACTGCAGAGTAAGATACTCCTCAACATCAGTATGAGAAAATTGATCTCTACTATAACTCTGAGTATGATTCTGAGACAGGAATGATTCAAGAACGTAAATAATTAAACCTCTTAAAACTGCAGTTCTTCAGTCATATTGTGCCTTGCCTGATTTTTGAGGACTTTCACCAGACAAAGGAAGCTACTTGATGTGCTAAGGGGTTAATCAGTTTGGTTTCTTAACAATTCTTAACCACAATGAAAACATTTTAGCACCTAAGAGGAGAGATTGTGGGTGAAAAACGGAAGATACATGATTTATCACTCCCCTCACAAATAAAATTTATTCATTGCATCCACCAGCCATCACACAGATGGTCAGAAAATTGGCTTTGTGTAGGGATGTGGATTCAGGCATGAATATTAATATGAGACAGATGTAAACGCATATTAATATGCATTTGCTTTGCATGGACTGACTTTACAATATTTTCATTAAAGAAACCACATTTGAAATGGAAAGTATAGGTCACCTTTTTAAAACATAAAATAGTAGGGTACAATGTATTTACACCTTCCTGGAACAACAGAAACAATGGAACAAATTTTTTATTTTAAAAAGAAAGAAGAGCGTGTGGCTTTTCTTGTAGAAAAATATGTTGGATGCAGCACAACAATTAATAAATCAGGAAAACATCTCTCACTTTGTGGTTAAAACACATTTCCTTCCCTTTGCCTGCCTTGTTATGCTGGCAGTAATGCACGTCGTAAAGTGGGGGTGATAGATACCGGCCTTCAGATCAGCATACGGTGAAGTTCAGCTAAGTTAGGTAGACTGACTAAACTCATTCTGTCTCAAAATGCACAACTCAATATGTTGTTGTTTTTCCAATGGCAGCAATGCATAAAACCCATAAGATTTATGAAGATACAGTATTTCATGTGGGGTTTTTTTTGTAAGGGACAGCAGTGATGTTCACAGCACCACTCACATCTGTGCATTGTTAGTATTTGCTCAATGTTACATTGTGCCTTTGCCCAAAGAGAAACACGGTGTCATTATATATGTCACATTATAAAAGGCAATTTCACAGATAACTGCTAAGCATTTTTTTTGCAAAGGTTCTGTAATGGAAATGTAATTTCAAAGGGAAAATTGGATTTATTTTGTTATTGTATGAAACATTCAGGTGCATTCTAGCTGGTAGCTGTAACACTTGAGTGTTTGAGAAAACAGTTTTATAGTTATACACATCTGCAAGGAGAGGTTGTTGAAGTTAAGATAAAAGGTATCAGCAGGCTGTCCAGTGTCTTGTCAGATCCTATGCACCCTTTGAATACAACTATGTGGTTATAAATCTGTGGAAGCACCTGGCTGGCTTCTGCTTGCATTGTAAAGCAAGCAGGTAGCCCTCTGCATCCTGCATGTGCGGTTGTGAACTCAGGGAGCCTACTCTCGCCTGTGTACTTTGAAGATGGCACAAGTACTGGTGCAGACAAGATGGAGCTTTGGTCTCTGTTCAGCCCCTGTGGCTAGCAATGAAAACCCTGTCTATAAGATGGAGATAATAAGTACGCTGCTGTAAGTTGCTCTGAGTGATGAAACCCCCAGTATATTATCAGCCAAGCCCCACTGCTGAGTGCAGGATGAGGCACAGAAGCCACAGCCCAATGGGCTCCTTTTGCTCTTCCCTTCAGTGAGGCTGCTCAGGGCAGGGCAGAAGAGACTCCTGCTCTGCTTTGGGCATGGCACCTGCCCCTAAAGGAAATGGCTTTGGGAAAGGCTCTGTAGAGACAGCTCTGACACCTTCGTGGATTGCCCTGGGGAGGTGGCATTTTTGATCAGCTTTTTAGAATGACCAATCACCCTGACTGGCACAGTGAGGACGGGGGTAGTATGTGGTGTTCCAGTGTTTTGGAAACCTCTATGAAAACAGTAGCCTGTTAGCACTTCATGCTGCCAGATGCCAATAGAGGTTTTCTGTGTTTCTTGCAGCAGATACTGGGTAAATAAATGTGGACTCTGTGACCTTTGCTCTAGCCCTCCCAGGTACTTGGATGACTCTGAGGCTCCTCTGCACGTGTGTGTGTGTGCGTGTGTGTGTGTGTGTATGTTGGTTTAATGATGGAAGGGGAGAAGGAAAGTTTATGCTTGTTTTACTTCTCCCCCTCCTCCCTTTTCAACTTCCTAAGTCTCAGAAAGTTTCCAACAGAAGATGGCTGTGTAGCTCCTGGGAATGTGCTGCCCCTGTTTTCCCTGTGGCTGACTGGCTCCAGCTCAGCTGTCAGTCAAACAGAGCATCTCCAGAAAGGAAATGCAGGGGGGACCAGCTCCTACTCACTGTGTGCTTCTGTTGATAGAACAGAGATCTCATTCACACAACGTGTTTTGTATCACAGGTAACTTCCTCAAATTCCCAGTCATAAATCTTACTAATTCAATATTCTGTGGTCTGATTCATCTGGCAAGCTAGCACAAGTGTCAGCAAATCTGGCAGATCCCAGCAATGCTTTTCTCTCATGACTTCCCTCTCCAGACCCATATTCATTATGTCTCTTTTCTCTCTCCCTCTTCCTTTTTTTTCCCCTCAAAAAGTCCCAGAAAACCAGTATCTTAATCAGCAAGTTTTGAGAAATTATTTTCAATGAAAAATACAGATTTAAAAAACCCAAACTTCTTAGTTTTTTTTTTTTTTTAATTAAAATATTTTAGTTTGTTGAACAAGCCTAGCTTATTTATGTCTTATATCAGCTGAGCATTCAATTGGATCTCCCTGGGATACCAAGTTGTCATCAGGGAGTCTGATTCCTTGTGTCTCACATGTGGCAAGACTCTGGCCAGGTGGAATGTGAGAAAATAAGGATGGTCTCCTGTTGTTTGTACTGTTTGCTTCCTGAAGGTGTTCAATATTCACATTTCCTATCCAAAAGCCAGTTTTCATTTAAGTGTAGCACAGGTGACTAGTTGGGCAATGGAAGGTGGGAGATAGGCACAGGCGTGACAGGGCCCTGATACCAGAGAAGATCTCACTCTCTTTTTGAGTGACAGGAGGTCTCTCTAGGAAGTGAGGCTGTGCTTAGCTCATTAATCCCCCCCTCTACATACGTGTTAATAGACCATATACTACATGTTATATGTGGAAAGCTTAATGTTGATGACTTGTCATCCTGAGAGGGATTTTTGCACAGTTGAATGCATTCTGATTTTTGAAAACCAAAAATAGGAGTGTGGTATGTCTAGGTTATGGTACCTGTAGTACCTCCTTTGGGGAAAAAAAGCTGACTGAAGGCAAAAATTAGGTCTCCTTGTAAATAAAATAATTAAAAAAATATCCTTCTCTATTTATTTTTCATTAGTAGACAATCAATGGAGAAGAGAAGGAAGTTGGAATCTGCATCTGCATGTGATCACTTGCTTTGCTTTTTATACTACAGGAAGAGTTCCCATAAGATTGTTTTCAAGATGATGGTGTTGGAGGTTCTTTGGGCCCCCTTGGATCAGACTTCAGAAAATATCAGAAAGATATTTTCTTTCTGTTCTAGCAACAGTTTGGAGAAGTGGAGACTGCAGTGTTCACCTCCATCCAGAGTGACTGTTCATGCTGTTTGTTGGCTTTGCCTCTGACTGAGCAACTTTATCTTGCTCTACTCAACAGCCTGCATATCTTCCAGCTTCTGTTACTTGTACCAGTTGCTGTTTTCTACTTATATGCTGTTCTTTGCAGTATTAAGAAGTCAACCTCTGTTTCTCTGTTTGTGGAAAATGCAGATTTTCACAAACAGTATCATTGTAAGCAATGCCTTGGAGAGCTTATGGGTGCCAATGACTCCCTAAGATGCTGGTGAAGGCCAAAGAGCCTGATGGGGCTGTCACTGGCCATCAGAGAACATGCATCTCAGTGCCAGGCTCTGTGGGGCTCTGCACTGATTCCCTCTGGATACTGTGAAGAATGTGCTGGCAAGATAGGACACTTGTACAGAGCTTTAGCCTTTCCTTCTATTTTATTGCCTTGAAATTTCTCTCAAGCCAGTTAAACATAAATAAAATATTCACAACACCAAAAATGGACAGCATTCCCAAAAATGTTTCTAAAGTATTGGCATACAATTGAAAAATTGGAAACTGTGATACCTCTGTGGGGTTTGTGTTGGAAGAGCCTTCCTGTGGGTGAACCCTGGTGTGGTGTCTGGCATCAGTGATCAGCACAGGATCTGCCTTTCTGCAGGCAGGTGCTGGCCAAGCCCTGTTAGCCAGTGCCTGGCCCCCTCACCTCCAGGCATTGCTCTTTAGCTTCTTGGTAGGATCAGGATGATAAATTTCTGTCCCAGACTCATTCCTTTCTGAGAAGACAGACAGACTATTTCTCTGAGTTAATGCAGCTGCTGCTTCCCTTCCTAAAAGATGTCAAGGCACAGTCCCTGTTGCTTAACTGATCACAACCATTCCTGATTTGGTGGAAGTGAAGCCTCCCTTGCTCCTTTGCGCACCCTCCTGGGCAGTAATAGATAAATTTTGATATAAAATATGACTTTCACTCAATCTTACATTTTAACTGCCTCTGTGCTTTGTCAGACACACTCTTGCAGATGTCTAAATGGTTGCGTAGTCATTTTGTGGTGAAATAGTCTTGGGATGATTTGACCTCAACACTTTTTTTTTGTTGATGCATACTGAAATAACCACATATTTGTGGTTCAAGTCAGGATTGTTTTCTGTCTGCATTGAATTTTCAAGGACAGGTGGCTTCCAACATCTAGAGCTCAATTCAAATTAAAACTGGAGAGGAAAGTAGTTTGATTCTTTGCAGGAATTACTGTCTAAACAGAACCTGACTTCAACAGATTTATATGCAAAACCCTTTGATTCCCTTTTTCCATCTGTGATAAATTTGGGTTGTTATTGTTGGATTTGTGTCTTTCCTTTGATAAACATATTAAAATATGGTCAAAATAGCTTTTCATCTTCTAAAAGATATACTGTGAATGAAATCCCCTCTGACTTCTATGGGTTTGGAAGCAGTTTTCCTGCTTTTATTACAGTTGCACCAGGTTTTTGCAATTCTTTGCTTGTGGTTCTGCTCACAAGTCTAATGCAGAGTTTGTATTTGGCTCAGAAGGCAGCTGTAAAATGGAATTTGGTACCTGGAGATATTAGTATTTCCCTCACCTTGAAATTTTCCCCATTTTTTTGCCATTGATTACTACCTCCACCAGAGTGAAACTAGGAGTCTTGGCAGTCAGTTTTGGGAGGGATGGTGAATACCACACTTCTGATGTCAGTGAGAGTGTTCCCATGATCCTTTTGCTTTCTCAGCGTAGGACTTGACTCCCAGACAGTGTGAACTCAGGGCTTTCAATCTTTAAGCTTCTTGTTTTGCATCTTCCCTCATCGAGCAAGCCACAGCTGCAAAAACAGACATCCCAGCTGTCAAGACCTTGTGGTTCCTGTGGTGATGGTCAATCATAGTTACACTGTTCTTCCCAGAGTAGCTTGGATGACTTAAGATGGTTACAGGCAAAAAAAGGAACACTTCAACTCTGGCTTGAACTGTGGTCACCTGTTCCCAGTTATTTCCTTGTGAAAATATCCCACTTTTTCACCTCTTTACAGGTATTATTACCAGGAGGACTTCGGGATGTTGGCTGATGAAGAAGCTTGACATGACCTGACAATGTGCACTCACAGCCCAGAAAGCCAGTGGCATCCTGGGCTGCATCCAAAGCAGGGTGGGCAGCAGGGGACAGAGGGGATTCTGCCCCTCTGCTCTGCCCTTGTGAGACCCCACCTGCAGTGCTGCGTACAGTTCTGGGGCTCCCAACAGGAGAAAGACATAGACCCATTAAAGTGTGTCCAGAGGAGGGCTACAAAGGTGCTCAGGGGGTTCGAACAGCTCTCCTGTGAAGCCAGGCTGAGAGAGATGGGATTGCTCAGCCAGGAGAAGAGAAGGCTTCGGGGAGACCTTACAGCAGCATTCAATTGCTTGAAGAGGACCTACAAAAAGGTAGTGGTAGAACAAAGAGTATTGGCTTTAAACAGGAAGAGGGTAGGTTTAGGTTGTATATCAGGAACAAATTCTTCACTGTGAGGGTGGTGAGACACTGTAACATGTAACCCAGAGAAGCTGTGGATGCCAGGCTGGATGGAGCTTTGAGCAGCCTGGTGGAAGGTGTTCCTGCCCATGGCATGGGGGTTGGAACTAGATAATCTTTAAGGTTCTTTCCAACCCAAGTCATTCTATTATCTTCATCATGTGTAATAGTATTATTTCAATTTGCCAACATCTGTGTCATTGATGAACCCAGCAATATTAGCTGTTGTCCTGTAGCTGACAATGGCACTCTCTTTGATTGAGGCACCTGTGGGCATCCAGCTTCTTGAAGCAAGCAAGACCTCTCTGCAGAAGCAGCTGCCCCTCACTGCTGCAGCTGGGCCAGACCTGGGCAGTGTGCCTGGGTGCGTGGGGGAATTTATTCTTTGAAAGACCCTGTCGTTCACCAGATACTGATACCCACATTTTCCTGAGGTTGTCTGGCTGACTGAGGAAGGCAAAATGTAACAATCATTTTCTTCTAGGGGTCTGTCCTGCTGGATATGATTTTGATAGGACAGGAGAAAATAGTTTTAAACCTAAAAAAGGTAGATTCAGACTAAATAAATATTTAGGAAAATATTTTTTGTGATGAGGGTGATGGAATACTGGCACAAGTTACCCAAAGAGGTGATAGATGCCCCATCCCTGGGAACATTCAAAGCCAGATTGGATGGGATTCTGAGCAACCTTATCTAGTTGAAGATTTCCCTGCCCATGGCAGCGAGGTTAGTCTAGACAGCCTTTAGCAGTCCCTTCCAACCCAAACTATTCTATGATTCTTTGATTATATGACTCTATGATTCTATGATGTTCTTTCAGTCTTCCTTCCCAGCCTATGGGATTGAGACCCTGGAGCTGAATGTCTTTTGGACTTCAGCAAGGCCTTTGATACTGTCTCCCACAGCTTACTCCTAGATAAGCTGGCAGCCCGTGGCTTGGACAGGAGCACCCTGTGCTGGGTCAGGGACTGGCTGGAT
>VXBB01013955.1:0-14708 GCA_013399915.1 Illadopsis cleaveri | reverse complement strand
CAAGGGAAATACAGACTGGATATTAGGAAAAAGTTTTTCACAGAAAGAGTGGTAAAGTACTGGAATGGTTTGCCCAGGGAGGTGGTGGAGTCACCATCCCTGGATGTGTTTAAAAAAAGACTGGATGTGGCACTTGGTGCCGTAATCGAGTTGAGGTGTTGGAGCATGGGTTGGACTCGATGATCTTGAAGGTCTCTTCCAACCTAGAAATTCTGTGATTCTGTGTGTGATTCTGTCTTATATTCTCTTGATTTGAAGAACAGCATTCCTTCCTTCAGCAAATAAGAAGATAACCGTAAACCAACTAATTTAACTGACAGTATTTCACTTTCAGGATATTTTAACCCATATCAAATACTGAAAGATGAATTTCTCGCACCTTTATTGAGAATCAGAAGGATGTCCCAGAGCAGTTGCCTCTCCCTGGTGTAGGCAAGGAAACCTTGGCACAGTGAGGATGAAATGCTCCCCGTGCAGCCCCGAAATCAGCCCCACGACAGTGCTGGGCTCAGTGAGATTACACAGTGCAATTGGATCATTCAGATTGTTTGCTGTCTTGCTAAGTTTAGGGCTGACAATCAGATTCAAATCCAAGTTCAGCAGTTTTCATCTTGCAAAGGTTTTGCTCAGTGTTGACACACTGTATTTTTTAATGGGTTATTTCTGTTGCACAGGGAGGATTAATTGTACTGTGATCATTTTGCAGTTAGTATGTCATGGATATTAATCAGTCTGAGTCTGGAAAAAGATGAGTATTGATCTGTGTTATTTGCTAGAAATACGCTGCCACATTTTTGCTTGAGAACTCCCTTGCGAAATATAATTTGTTTGTGCAAGCTTGAAACAAAAATTCAGTCATAAAAAGAGCTAATTAAAATAATGGCTTGCTACTATCTTTAATATTAATTAATGTTTCAGTCATTCACATTGCTTCATGCCTTCTGTGATGACTGCAGGCCCACTAAATTAGGTAATGGCGTGGACTGGTCGAGCATTGTGGCCAAGCACAGTGCCTGAGAAGGCAGGGAAGTGGCAGGTTACCACAGCCTGAGCATCCATCTGTGCCTGCATGAAAGAAGAGCTTGGCACTTTGAATGAGCTGTCAGGTAGTAGGATGCAAATATCTACATTCCTCCCTGCATCATCCATCCCCATCCCCAAGGATCCACTCTCCTGATCTACCATCAGGGAGCAGCTCCAGCTTCTCTGTTGGGAACCTCTGTGGGGTGGAAGAGCCTGGTGGAGCTGTTGTGTGGCCCAGGGTCCTCTGCCCCTGTGCTGAGGCTCCTTGTGACCTTCCTGTGGTTGAAAGGGAGGCTTCTTGCAGAAAAAAACTTGCTGATGATGAAACGACTGAGACCACCAACTGTTATCACAAAGGTGACAGTAGAGCTATGAGCTATTTGGAACAGCTTTTGGGCAGCACCAATCTGGACTGAATTTAAAAAGAAATCTGTCTCAGTGGTTTCTCTCCCTCCCTTCACATTCCTGTTTTTTTTTTTTTTTGGTTGTTGTTTTTTAAATCTAAATACTTTAAAGACTGTTTTCTGGTCTACAGTTTTAGACAGATGAACAACAGAACTTTATAAGCTGATTGGGTTCAGATGTACATCTGCAGCAATAGCTGAGATACACAAGGACAAGGGAATGTGTCACTCTAACATTTCACAATCAGTGTTGGAATGCAACCACGAACAGAAACCACATTCTGTTGTTAATTGTTTGATTTAAACACATAAACCTTGTAAAACTCAAAGACATAAGAACAATGAAATCACATAATGCTGATGAAAGGCATGCAAGTTTTGGGACCAGATTCCTGTCCCCAGATTCACATCAGCTCATGCACAGATCCTGTGAAACAAGTTAAGATGTAAAGTCTCTTTTTTTCAGTTTCCTGCAAGCAGTGCTGCAGGGGGAAACTGGGATGACCTGAATGGTTAGGGAATACGGGCTCATCCTACACTCTTTTGTCCCACTTTTTCCCCTCTCTATTCTCTTTCATGCCCCTGCTCCTACAGTAGACCTTGCTATGATTCAGGCTTTCCCCTAAACCACTGTGTTCTCCCAAAGAAGCAGCATTTAGCAGGTTTGCAGTTTGCCACGCAGCTGTGTTGTAGTTGCCTTAGAACTCAGTGGAAATTCAGTCCAAGTAGGAAAGTTACTGTATTAATTACCAAAAAATAATTTTAAAAAGTTTTGTACACCTCCTTCCACAAATCCCAAGCCTTCAAAACCTCTTAGCTAACAGGATCTGGACTTTTCAAGGAAAACTTTCCAAGCTTCAATCACAAAAAAAATTCCCTGTGACTGTCTATTCAAATGAAAAATTATGCTCTCTCATACGAAAAAAAGGTAATTGAAAGATTTCAGTGACCCCTAGCTAATAAATTGTCCTAATTTTGCCCTTTTTCTTTGGAGAAAAAAATAGATAATTCACCTTTGGTTCAGCATTGTCCAAAGTTACCTGTACATGGTACTGCTTTTCCTATTCTGACTACGATAGTGAAAACAAAAGGTTCTTCTCCCAGGCCGGACTAATGAAGCACCAAAGGAGCTGATACCTTTGTAATTTTTGCACTGAGACAGACTTTTTGTCAGTCATGGGTTAGGAAAAGGAGGTGAATTTCCACTGTTCTGCACAAAATTGGAGTAAAACTAGTCTCAAGTCTGAAACAGCCTTGACTAGGGTTGATGAATCTGCTACAACAACGATAAGACCACATACACTTGATCCAACCCTCATCAGAACTGTTTTCTGGAGATCAAGGTATTTACAGACATATATATATACAGGACAGCTCGTGAGAGCTATAGAATTTGATTATGTGAACACATATTTGCATTCCATGGTAGGAAAGTGGAAAGATGGGATCATAGCAAATCTAAAACATGTGAAAAACAAATGAGGAACTACCATGCTGAAGCTACCATTAGAAAAGTAGAAATCAGGCTTGGCAAGCTATGTCTCTGAGTTTTGAGGTAAAAATTGTATAAACAATACCCACACCATTCCTTATATGGAATTTAGCCATTTGTATTCTGCTCAGGCCCCTGTTTCCCATTCAATACTTTGTTTCCAAGCTTGTCCATTTTCATTTACCACCTCCTCTACTCCTCTCCAAAATCATATTCTGGTAGTTCACTTGCCTATAAAAAGTTCCCTTCTGCTTCTCTAGAACCAGATCTACTTCTGCTATGGCTTGGTGTTGGCAGAGGTGCTGTTGGGGCTTGGCCATTTGTGGACAAACTTCAAAGCAGACAGTGTTGACTGAATGATGAATATCAACGTAAAGTGAATTGACACAGACAGGCTTTTATTGCCAAGAATAGTAGGAAACTGTTTTATTCCCTAATTTGCTGACAGCTCTGGCAGGTTAAAGAGCCAAGTGTCATATCAGAACATTGTTGGTACATGAAGAGGTTGGTGAATACTTCTAGATCCAGCTAAAAAAAAAAAAAAAAAAAAAAAAAAAAAAAAAAAAAAAAAAAAAAGGGAAGGGAAAATGTAGGATAGGCTGGTGTCACTTTTGCTGGAGTGGGATTTTGTCAGTAATTTATTGCTATGAAAGGTTACAAGTTGTTTTCTATATGCTTTTACATTGCTAAAGCCCCTTTAGTGTTCAAGTGTGTATTTTATTATGAGAAATTAATGAAAAGTAACCATCACACCATGGGAAAATGTGCAGTAAACAGAAAGCTCATATTATGAATTTGGTATCATTTGTTTAAGGAAGAATATGCATATAGAAATAAATAGTACTCAGAAAGAAAAGCATATAAATTAGAATCTCCTTCCACTTAACTCTTACTTCACAGGAAGAAAACTATAATTTTAAGAGTACTATCAGCATCCAAAAAAGACTGTTATGCAAAAAACATGGCAACATTACACAATGTCTTCTTAAGCTGTGAAAAAATACCCATTTAAATCTGCATAGAATAAAAATTAACAGCTTTTTCTGAACTACACTTTTGGAGGACTACCCTTACATTTCCAGGTTTGTCTCTGATATTTAGTGCACATGAAAAACCTTCCCCTGAACTGCTCTGTGTGTGTGCTTTCAATCTCCCCTTCTGAGCTGGTGGGATGCAAGTTCCTGAAAGATTTCCAACCAGCTCTACTTTAAACTTGATTACTTAATTTTTGTAAATATGTAAGAATTATTTAAATACAGTAATCAAATAGAAAGGAATAACAACAAATTCAGGCTTTGTGTAGTCACCATCATATATCTACATAGTGTTAGCTGCAAGTTTAGGGCTTGTGAAATGTACATCACTTTTTCTTTCTGAAGAAGTAGCCCAGAAAAGAGAAGGAAGGAGCAAGGTGATACAGCAAATGTGAGCTCTGTTTTAAAGTTTCTTGAAACTAGTATATTGAATCAGGAGAAAGCACAGTTCAAAAGAATTACCTTCTTTCCTTGATACTAAATTTAGGGTATTGGTTGGCAGGCAGGCTTAATTTTACTCTGGAAATGGTAGCAGCTCATATTTTACTGGGTATTTCTCTGTGCTTTGCATAGTGTGAGTACCAGAATTAGTGTATGCCTCTGAGAGTCTGGGGTCCTGCTTTTCAATACTGAGCCACTGGCATCAAGCAGCTACACAGTCGTTCATCCACCTGGGTTCTTTCAAGCTACCACTTTTCAGAACCTGCACAACAATATTGAAAATTAAACCCAGTTAATAGAAAAAAATGTTAAATCAGTGGCCATAAAATTTAATGGGTTTATATCAGTCTTAACACAGTAGGACTGAATTATCATGTTAATTTAATTTCCATTTCTAAATGAACCAGAAGGCATAATAAAGGTCAATTAACCACTATCTTCCCGGTCTTCTTTTATTCTTCTAGTGTCTCTTTTAAATCACCTCCAAAGCGCTCAAACCTTCTCTGGAAGTTCATGTGTTTCTCTTAGACACTCCATATAAATAAAATACAGCTAACAACACATCAGGTTCTCAAATACATGGATTGTTTTACCATGTTCTATCTATATCTGTGTCAGAGCTAAATAAATATTGCAATGAGGTTTATTTGCTGGTATTCATTGTTCTGTCATTGTTTCTGGATGAGTTTTGGGCTTTGACAGATTAGCAGTAGCCTCAATCTATGCCCTTACAAGCAAATGGGGTGTGTGCATTGTTCCGTTCTTGCTTCCTCTGCTCACAGTGCGCACCATCACTGTTGGTGAAGCAGCTTCCAAGTCCTCTCTAAAACTAGCATGTGCCATGATACCCCCCAAATTCACAGCAGTTAGCCTAAGAGACTGCTTAGCTCATTGCCCAGGTTTATGTCTTTAATTGCTTCCCTCTGCAGCCAGTGATTTCCTCCCACCCTACACCTGGAGTGCAGGGTCTCCATTTGTACCATGACAAGCTCATCTTGGTCATTATCTGTAGGGATAGAGACTGAGCCCTGTATCAGGACTATAGAAATTAATGCTCTAGGTTGCTTCAGAGGCACCTGTGATTTCCATTAAGATGAGCACATCAGGCATGTGGTTTATGGTATTTGGGATCATGTCATTTGCCAAATTTATTGGTATGTTTTTTGTGTGTGCGCAGGAGGGGCTGTGACACCTGGGTACAGATGCCAGTGAACTGCAGGATGGCTGAAGCACAAAAGGTAAAGTCTCTGCAATGTTGAAGCTGATGGGAATTCTGCCTGTTGATTTTAATAGGGCCAAGGTTATACTGGAGATGTTTAACTTCCCAAGGTCACACAGAGTCTTAGTGATCCTGCTGGGGTTGTAGTTGGATGTCTTGGATTGCACCTTAGCTATGCAGCAAATCTCCCTTCTGAGGAGTCAAAGTCTGCCCCTGTCTTAAGGCTTCCTCTGGAATATATTCCTTATATGTTCTTGATTATTTCCTTTCTTCAAAAGACTATTTATAGACAAAATTATTTCCTTATTTCTCTTTCTATGATGAAATGGGATCCAATGAATCATGATTAGAGCAACATATGTATCAGAGTGTTTTTATTTTTTATTTATTTGTGACGTTTTTTGTTAAGGAATTGGCAAGCTGTCCCACCTCATATTTAAACAGACTTGAAATAGTGATCTAAAGAGATGTTAAAAAAAAGATAAATCTTTAATTGTGCGTGTTCTGTGGGCTGGAATTGCACAAGGCCTGAAAAATTGCCATGTAAAACAGTGCTCTTTGCATGGTCATATGCGCAGCTTGAGCAGTACAGAATTGACATAGCCTAAGGCAACTTTGATTTCTGTATCCAAGCAGTGCTATTTTTGAGGTCCACAAATCAATTAGACCCATCCCAACACAGGCAAACCCCCATTATGTACTGTGCACAGTGTCTGTTGTGGGACCTGGAGCAAGAAATGGAGAGGTACCTCCTGTCCAGTCAACTGGGGATGCAAGACCCTATCCCCTCTGGCATGTGAGCACAGACCAGCTGCATCTTTTATGTATTTAATAAATCTGCCCCAGGTCTTGCTAAGCAGTCTGTATTCTGCTGGGCTTTTAAAGGACATGGCAAGTGAGTAAGGTTATGTGTTACTTGGGTGTTGTTCGAAAATTCAGCATAGTTTCCTGAAAGTTCAAACTTTTTCCTACTTTGGGAAACAAAAAAAATTGTGCCCAGTGGGTTTCTTACAGCAAAATGCAGGCTGCTGTTATGGCAATGTAAAAGAAGCACAAAAATAAAGATAGAGAACTAAAGTTTAAAGGGATTTCTGCAATTGTTGATTTCAAACGCAGAAGCCCCTTAGGCAAGTGTCAGGCGAAGCTGGTAGGAGGGAAACCAAGAATAGTCTGTAGAAATAACTCCAAAATGTCACTGAAAAATAGAAGGAATGAATCAATTATATAGAGCTTTTAAAGCCATCCATTAGAAAACAACAGTTCTTTACTATAGGAAGAGGGAAAAGATTTGTGGAAGTTTATTCCTATTAAACCATAGTTTGTATTCTAAAAGACAGTAATGCTGTTGGTTGGCATGTGTGAATTCTTCAAGATGTATTTATAAATAGTTATTTTGCTGAAACAATTACAACCCTTATTGATGGTATTCTAGGTAGGCTCATATTGGTGTTTTCCTGGCTTTTTAACTTTCACTGTGTCAGATCTTGCTGTATTTTTATGTGAAGGCTTGTGCTGGGCATGCCTTTGTGTCTATCACTTAGGTTTCAATTTCGGACTTCTGGAAATGACAGCTTATGATCTGGCACAATCAGTCCTGTGCCGTCCCTAACCACAAGCAGCCAGGTAGCCAAAGGGCTGAACTCTGCACAAGGTGTGCTTATCTCGATTGACAATTCTGAATAATAATCCTGTGACTATCAGACCTGTCCTGAGCAGAAGAAAGATGTTGGAGAAATTATTTAGTCCATAGTTCTAAGTTTTCATTTGGAAGAAATCACTGTGGAATTGGATGAACTGAATATGTCAATATAATAATAAAATGTGTAGTGAGGAAATCTTGGATCCTGAGACTTGTGGACATCATTTAGCACCCTTGATCTCTATGTGTACCTCTTAATTCTAGAAAAGAGTCAGGGAAGTCAATATGTGGAATTTGGGGTATTCAGCCAGCACTATGTACATCAAGATCTTCAAAGTCATTTTGGAGGTGCCAGATTTGAGGTATTTATTGTTTTATCAACCTTAAAAGCTGCCAAATCTCATGAAATGCACAGAGCATGCAGTGACCACCTGCTCCCTTTCCCCAGAAAAGGTCATACCTGTTGGATTTTGATGTGAGGCAGATTATTGATTTTTTTTCCCTGCACTTAAAAATAAGCATGCTTTACGTTTCTTTCCCCCTTTTTATATGAATATTTGTTAGTTTATTTGTATGACTGGAATGACTTCCTATGACTCATGTACTTTATATTACAGAACATACAGTATAAAAACTAGTATCTATTTTCCCTGTTCTTCAGACTGAAATGGCTATTGGTTTAAGCTGGTGGTGGCTTGAGCTGCGTTTTTGGGGATTGTTATTGAGTTTCAGCCAATTAAAAGAGAAAATTAGATACTGAATCGTAGAATCATTGGATCAGTTAGGTTGGAAAAGACCATTAAGATCATCTAGTCCAACTCTTAAATGCAGGGAAAAATAATTTTCTTTGACCAGCTTGGCCACTGAAAGGAAACTGCTAGTAACATTATTTCTCTGAGAGTAATGTAACCTATGTGTGCATATGTATTTGTTTCCTGCTGCATCTGCCAGGAAAGCTGGAGAAAGATGTTACTCATTACCTACTTGGAAACATCTGTCCATTTTCAGAGCATAGCTTTTACAAGGCATGATATTAAATATTACATTTACACATCCTGAAAAGATTTAGAAAAGGAACAAAACTGTTACAAACAGTGAAGGGAATGTGGTTAGACTTAGCAGTCAGAAATGAATGAACATGTTTTGCAGAGGAACGCCCTGCAAAGCTGCTGCTGGAGAGCAGGGGAGCTGCTTGCCTGGCTTGGAGACAGCCCCATCCAGGGTCTTCTGTCTCTCTTCATGATGCCCTCCTCCTCTTTATCCCAGCCAAACAGAGTAGTGACTATATGTCCTGGTCAGCAAAAGTACAAAAGAAACCCAAGACCTCTGTTGCATGTACACAAACCCACTTTCCTTTGCCCTTGTGGTGTGCTTCGAGCCTGATGGGCTCCTGTTTGGAGCACTGGAACCTAGGTTGGTTGGTATAAACTTCAAGAAAAGGATTACGATAAGATCTGAAATTCAGCTTCCAAATTCATCAATTACCTCAACCCTTATTGTGCCTTTAATACTTGAGTACTCTTCTATTTTCTGCTACTTTAGTCATGAAAGTGGAACTAAGTGTCCATTTTACAAGTCAGTGTCACAAAACACTGAGGAGCAAGAAGTCTTACTATTGACTTAAAAACAGATGGTATAATATCATAATAGACTTTTTCACAGGGAGGTGAGCCTGTTCAATGCATTTCTCCCTTACCTGGCATCCTGTGTCTCTCCCTCACATCCCATTCACAGACACAGAGAGGAGGGACACAGATGACATCTCTGGGGCTAATGGCGCTTTTTCTATTTATATTTCACAATTGGGGATTGACTGATTACATTTTTATAGTCACTTGTCCTTTTCAACCCATAGAAGGGTTTCTTTTTCCTCCTCTCCCCCGTTCCTTTTTTTTTTTTTTTAATTAAGGCTAACTGTCATTCCATTGAAAGCTTTCCCCTTTCAGGAAATCTTTAACAGAATAGCACACATTGTCTCTGTTGGTTGTGCTGCTTCTAGCATTGCACAACTGCATTTGTCTGAAGGAGATGTTTATTAAATGCAGATACACATTACACAAGCACAATGTTCATGCTATAATTTTGACCATGGCATCTCGAAATCCACTAGGGCATGATTTGGTAGAGAAATTATGATTTCTTTATGAACTCTGGAAGTCCATGTGTTATTCAATGCATAGGTTCATTCTCCAGAGATTCCACACAGGTTCATACAATGCCAGAATCAGATGTCTTTTTTTAAGGTTTAAACTAGGCTCTGAACCAGTGAGATCTTTCAAAATTATCTACACTAAAAGTATTCATAAATCTGCAAGTCTGTATCTAGAGCAGATTTTACCACAGTTAAGTTACAGGAAACAATTTCAAGGATTTTAATATTTGTTCAATTCATCCAACTATTATGTGGGAGAATGAAATAAATGTCAGTAATCTTTGCAATTTGTAAGTCAACAATCTATTATTACTGCAATAGTGTTTAAATGTGCTTATTTAATTACAAATATAAATATTCTTAAAATCAGTATTGGACAAAATTTGAAGTGAATTTCTCCTAAATCTCTAATGTGTTATAGTGAAATATAAGTCTACTTAATTTAGCTGAAGTTTTAAATTAACAAAATTATGCAAAGTTAGCTTGCTTGAATAGGTGGGGCAGACAAGGCAGGAGGGTGGTGTTGTATGTAATGGAGGGGCTGGAATGTATGGAGCTCACAGTTGGCAGTGGCACACTTGATAGCCTCTGGGTAAGGATTAAGGGACAAACAAATAATTCAGATATCATCACTGGTGTCTGCTACAGACCTCTCAGGCAGGATGATGATGCTGATGAATTATTCTACAAGGAACTAAGGTGCACCTACAAGTCAACCGCCGTTGTCCTACATGGGGGACTTCAACTGGCTGGAAATTAACTGGGAGCATCCCACAGCTGTAACAAACAGGACTGAGAGATTCCTAAACCATCTGGATGACAACTTCACGATACAGGTACCAAGGGACCTGACTCAGAAAGATGCCCTCCTTGATCTGCTGCATCTCAACAGAGTGTATCTCATGAGTGATGTGGTGACTGGCACCATCTTGGCCATAGCAACTATGAAGTGATCGAATTTAAAATCTTTGTTGACAGGAGGAAAAGTGCAGGGAAACCTCAACTCTGGACATGAGGAGAGCAGACTTCAGGCTGCTCAGGGGCCTAGTTAGAAAAGTCCCCTGGGAAAATGCTTTTGTTGGTGCTTGGGGTCCATTATGTTGGTCTCTTTTTGAGCACCAACTCCTAATGGGCAATTCCAAAATGTCAGAAGTCAAGGTAATAAGGCAGAAGGCTGGCTTGGCTGAACAGGGATCTTCTTTTGGGTCTAAGGAAAAAAAAGGAAGGTCTGTACCCAGTGGAAGCAAGGTCAGGTGACCTAGAAGAATACAGAGATGCAGCTTGCCACTGTAGGGAAAATATTTGTGCAGCCCAAGGCCAACTGGAGTTGAAGATGGCCAGAAATATGGGGGACAATAAAAAATGATTTAAAATATATTAATGGCAAAAGGCAGCATAGAAATAACATCAGCCTGTTACGGAATGAGGATGGGCACCTCACAAACAGGGACATGGACAAGGCCGAGGTGTTTAATGAATCTTTGCTTCTGTCTTTAACACAGATGATGGACTGTTGCCCTCAGTTTTCTTGCATTTGAGTGTTTGGAATCTTGCAGTGCAAGTTCTCATGCAGCTTCAAGAAAACAATGTATATTTTTAGATTGTTTACATATTTCTGCTCTGGGAGGAGAAATATGATTGGTGGTGATGTCTACCATCCAGGTTAAAGAGGTGGTGACCTGTGTAGCCAATCTCTTGCCTTCTGTACGAACTGTATATAAGAGAATGGAGTTAGATAATAAAATAGAGCTTTCCCATGACCTGCTGCTGCCTGCCTTGTTCTTTGTGTCTCCGTCTACAATGGACCAAGAGGGTCTCACTGCCCTGAGCTGGAGGACCATGGCTATGAGAATAATAAACCCTCAGTTGACCCTGAACTTGAGTGGGATTTGTTGCTCCAGCTGGATCCCTGTAAGTCTATGAGTCCTAGTAGGACTAATCCAAGAATACTCAAAGAACTGACAGATATCTTCATGAGGTCTCTCACAGTGATTTTTGAATTGTCTTGGCAACTGGAGAGGTCCCAGCAGACTGGAAGCTGCCTAATGGTATCCCAGTTTTCAGGAAGGGCAAGGAAAATGACCCTGTAACTGGCTCCTGCATTGGGCACAAAGGTTTTTAATAAATGGGGTGACATCAGGCTAGTTACTGTCACTAGTGGGGTTTCACAGGGCCAATTCTCTTTTTAACATCTTCATAAATAACTTGGATGCAGGACTTGTAGGCATACTAAGTAAGTTTGCTGATGGTACTGAATTGTGAGGGGCTGTTGACTACCCTGAAAACAGAGAGGCTCTGGAGAGACACCAAGGCAAGTTAGAGGGCTGGGCAATCACCAACTGTATGAAATTTAAAAAAGATAAGTGCTGAGTTCTGCATCTGGGATGGGGCAATCCTGGATGTACAGACAGCCTGGAGAACGAGAGGCTGGAGAGCAGCACCACAGAAAGGGACCTGGGGGTCCTGGTCAATGGAAAGTTGAATGTGAGTCAGCAGTGCCCTGGCAGCCGGGCACTGAGCCGAGCCAAGCATGTCTGGGGGGCACAGGATCGCCAGCCGGGCAAGGGAGGAGATTGTCCCACTCTGCTCTGCAATGGGGCAGCCTCACCTTGAGTTCTGGGGGCAGATTTGGGCACCACAACATCAAAAAGTCAGTAAACTATTAGAGAGTATCCAAAGGAGGGCCACGAGGATGGTGAAGGGTCTGGAAGGGAAGCTCTCTACTAGTTCCTCATCTGTCTGTGGAGTCTGTAGCAGTCTGGATATTTTTTACACATCTTGTTTTTTTTAAGTTTGGACTTTTTCTGAGAGAATTTGTGGCTAACCACTTAGGATTTTCTTCAGACATTTAATGAGGACATACTAGATTTTTTTCACTAGTGTTGTTCTCGTTTTAGATGGATCAAGTATATGATAACATTCTAGATGACTCAGTGCTTCCTTTTCCAGTTTCCATGCTGTGTTAATACAGCAGTTTCTTATTCACTATGGTATCTGGGTATTATTTAGATACTGAAATTTACTATGAAACCAAAAACATACCAAGCAGCCTGATTCCGATCTTTTTCCACTGTCAAAAAATGGAATCCTTGCAGTAAGAACTATACAACTGGGAAAGTCGTATTTAAGAGATCTCACTCTGCAGCCCAAAGCTGGGCAGATATGGACCTTGTGAGGTCTCAGCTGAAACCTGTTCTAGAGATAAGGCCATTATATATGACTGCCCTGATTTCATATCCCATGAATTAATGTCTGTGAGTCAGTAATAGAAACATCTCAGAATATTCCAGCCACCATACTGACACGAGGAAGCACCTGGATATCCTATTAGGTGATCTAGAAATAGCTAATCTGGACAGATGTGGTAAAAGTGGTTGAGGGAAAGTAGTTTCTAAGATGCTTATTTATATGGTGTTCAGTAACAGTATCTGAAGAGATTTTTCACCCTGAAGATTCTGAGGATGCCTTACAGATGACACACTGTCTTGTAAATCCACGCTTCGTGTTTTTAGGTCATGTAATCTCTGGGGTAAGTCTTGGGATTGTATTTTCTTCCTCACACTTCATTTCCACTGACTTTTTAAAATAGAACAGGGATTGTACTGATGGGCTTGTCTGATTTCCAAAAGCCTTTGAGAGACATATAAGTAGTGATGGCCCTTTTTATTCAGAACCTGATCAGCCAGATTCAGAACCTCCTGGGCAGCACCCCTGAGAAATGGGGTGGAGATTGGTCTCCTGAATCCAGTTACTGAGGAGGTACAACCACTGCCTGCAGTGAACTATGGTGCATCTTATTAAAGAGACCTTGTGAATGAAACTATGGATTTTACTTGCAAGGTGAGGCGTGAACCATTAGCACCAAGCCTAGGAAATTCTGAAATTCTGCTTTCCTGTTAATACCAACAGTAATTTCACACTGCAGATCAGTCCTCAACTTTTCCAATCAATTACTTGTGTGTTTGATGAAAAATTCTCCTGTAATAAGCTGCAATAAAAAGGCCATATGTATTTTTTGTGTACATGCAGTGATCCTGTTCTGTGGAGCTCCATTGGTTCTATGGCTCCACAGCACTGAAGAGATAAAATAATTTTGCTCAGAAATGTGCAGGGTGAACTGAGGTTGTTTCACAAAACCAGCAATGTTAATTTTACCTTTGAAGGAAACACACATACACAGAAAAATCAATGGTTGCCAGGAACCATAACAGAGTGTTGCCAAAAATGCATAGGAAAAGCCCCTGAAGCAGTTAAAGCAGAACAGAAAAACACAGTCAAAATATTTGTTTCTCCTCTAAAAAAATAAACCCAAAAACTTTTACAAATTGAAACTGCTCTCTCTTATCTTCCAATCTAACATGATCATGATTGAAATGTTATTTTTTTGTAAATTAATACTGTGTGATTGTTAAATACACCTTGTTCCTCATAGGGGCTGTTGATCTTTCTATTTTTTCTAGTGCAAATTGCATCATAAGGTAGCTAATGTTAGGCACTGCATCTGGGTAATGACTTGGTAAATTATTTGACTCAGTGGTTGCTGACCTCAAGTTTATAATGTGATTTCACAAAAAATCTGCATAGAAATCTAATGGAGATAGACATGTTTTTTTTCTAAATATAGCAGCAACTTAGAGAAGAGTAAAAGTAAGTACAAAAGTTAACAAGCACAGTTCCTTAGGTTCTCATTGACTCGAAGACACCCAGTTTTGAAAAACTTCTGCTGCTGTCATTGGCAACTGGCTTAATGTGTTGGATTATTTTAAAGTGCTCATCTGAAAAGGTGCACTGATAATAGGATAGCAGTATGGGCCAAAATACGAAAAACCTACTTTATACTTCTGGTATTTATCTTATATTTCTGGTATTGCGTATTAAAAAGTTTAATAAAGCTGTGACTTGTTGCTTATAGGCTGGCATGTAGGCTTAGAGCATACACAATTTGTTTGCCAGCTTTTTTGTTCTTACACTTTGAGGGCCTGAATCTCCCCTCCCCACATTTATTACTGAAGGCAAAAGAAAAAAAAGTATGGGAATGTGTGAGGTACTGTACAAAAGGCATTTGAGAGACCTGCCTTTTTGGTGTGATTGGTCATTAACGTGGACATTGACAGACATTTGGGGTTAAAGCTGGAGAGGCCTCCTCTAACTTGGCTGCTCTTGCAGTGAAGCCACTTTTCTATTTCTTGAATGTTTTGTGGAGTCCATGAGACAGCTTGTAAAGTTTCTGAACACTGAAAGGGGAAGAGGAGCAGTGCAGAGTGTCCCTGGTCTTGACTCTATGTTGTAGCAGGATGCCACACT
>VXBB01013954.1:53842-76193 GCA_013399915.1 Illadopsis cleaveri | reverse complement strand
GGGGAATGGGGGTTATGGTCAATCCATTCCATGTTGTTTTTCCCCACTGCTCAGGGAGAATAGTCTTTCCTCTGCTTCAGCATGGGGTCCCCCCCAACAGGAGACAGTTCTCAACTAACTTCTCCAACATGAGTCCATCTCATCAGCAACAGTTCTCCACAAGCTGCTCCAACATGGATCACTTTTCAATGGGGTGCAGTCCTTTAGGCACAGCCTGCTCCAGCAGGGGACCCCCACAAGGGTCACAAGTCCTTCCAGGAAACCTGCTCCAGTGTGGGCTCCTCCCTCCACAGGTCTGCAGATCCCTTCCAGGACCCTGCTCCAGCATGGGCTTCCTTTCCATGGGTCACAGCTTCCTTTCAGGCATCCACCTGCTCTAGCATGGGCTCCTTCATGGGCTGCAGTGGATCTCTGCACTCCTACTGACCTTCATGGGCTGCAGGGGCACAGCTGCGCCACAGCCTGCAGAAGAATCTCAGCTCCAGTGCCTGGAGCACCTTCTACCCCTTCGCCACTGACATTCGTCTGCAGAACTGTTCCATGAAGGAAGCTTCTGGCAGCTTTTCACAGAAGCCATCTCTGTAGCTCCTCCAGCTACAAAAGCTTGGCCATGCAAACCCAATACACCAACCATTTCCACCTTTGAAATATCAGGTAGATTTTCTTTTTTGAGTAGGAATTTTAAAACACTGACCTTTATTTTTAGGACTGTTTCAATACTTGTATTGTCAGATTCCCCTTTTACTACAGAAAGATGAATAGTTCAGCAAGCTGGACTCTGAGCAATAGTTCAAGAGATCTGAGAATGAACTCCCCAAATTATCATCCATTATTCAATGACACCTTGCACAAGTCACTAAGGGAATAAAAGTCTAGAAAGATGTAGACAACAGACACCTGCACCTCTGACTCCAGGCTATAAAGACAGGTTAAATACCTCAAGAAATGTTAAAAGTTCAGTAAATATCAGTTTAGAAGTTCAGAAATATCCCAAATCTATCTAGTGGAGAAAAGAAAAAAAATGGAGCACAGCTCACAATCCTATTTAAGCAGTGAATTAATCAGCACTGTGTCCCATCCATACAATCTCCTCTATTTTAGAGGAGTAATACCTTTTGTTATCTTTTTATTGAGTAAACTTTGGTTAGTTTTCTCAGAGTTAATTTTCTAAGAGACTTAAGTATATGTAAGTGCTAGAGAAAAAATAGTCATAGTGTTCCCTTCACATCATCATTCACGCAGAAAATATTTTTGAAACATAAGGGTCAGCCCCTAGGCATTGAAAAAGATAGTCAAGAGGTTTAGGAGCCATTGTGCATAAGTAACATCCGTAGAACCTGCAAGGAGGACACAGAGATTATTCCTTGATGGGCAAGGTGCAGCACATTGCTTTGCATGAGGCAATGGCTGCCTGCCTTTGCTGTGCACCTATGTGCAATGAAATGGGAATAAGCACTTTCATTCTGTTCTTTTTTGCCTCGTGGGGCATAAAGGGAGAACTGTCAAATCACACATTCTGTCACAGCAGTGTGACATCATTTTCCCTCTGAAGCAGCAAAAAACCCATAACAATAGCAAAAAACCTTGAGAACAGAATTAAAAACCCCAAAATTTTAAAAAAAGGACTCCTAATCTTTTCTGCTGAGAGAGAAAAACGATATACAAAAGATAAAGCTACAATAGTTCATTTTAGGAAGCTTGTTGTAAGAACAGGTGCAGCATTCCAGACAGAGTATTTGGAATCAATTTCATTCTTTCCACCCCGCCTCCTTTAAGGGAAGGAGGCACAAAAAATAACGCCTCTGTATTTTTCTTATCTAGACAAGGCCAATATTCATACCTTTTTTTTTTTTTCCTTTAGACAGAAAGATGGAAAAATATTACATAAATGCGGATTTCAAACCTAAGGTCATTAGTCATGCGAACTAAAATATTTACCCTTGGTGAGAAATATCTGGTGTTACAGGACAAAATTAAAATAATTAAGGAACATTTCAGGAACATGTCAGCTGGATTTCTGCAACCTCATCTACAGGATGCTCTGCAATCACCTTATTCATGTGTTTACTGATTTCTCGTCATTACTAGCTAAAAAAAGTCTGAGCACCTTCTGTTCGTTTTACATTTATTCGTAACAGATTCACTGTTTTCCTGATATGAATGTTTTCAGCAGTTTATAAAAAGCCAGAGCAGCCATTCAGTTAAAGAATTATAATCCCTTTTCTTAAACTGAATAACCAGTGCTCAAATCTCCTAAACATATGGGGACCAGACACTGAGCTCAGAGGTACTAAATAATGAGTTGTCATGCATTCTCTGTCTCCCAGGATCACGCTGAAAATCATAAACTCTCATCCTTCTGTACAGTTGAACTCCTCATCCAGGACACCACTGAGGACAGCAGCACTGTCTGGTTTTGCACCAACCAAGATATAATCAGCATTTGCACCACTCTTATAATGCTTTTGGTTTTAGCTAGATTTAAGGATTAGCCCTGCTCTCATATTTTTGACAACTTTGTTAAATTGTTTAGTTTAATATAGTCTACAACCTGTTTATAATCAGCATCACTGGAGGCAGAACCAAATTCTGGACCTGGACAGCACTGAAATGCAGAGAGATTTGTAACTCAGCAGTAATGAAGGCCCACTGTTTTGTAGTGCCACTTATGGTGTGAGGTTGCAGAGAACAGGTGGCTGAGAGTTTCAGAAACATTGACAGTAAACAAACAAAACTGCTTGGGAGAATGAACAGAAATAAATTTTGATGAAGTCTGTTTTGACATTTGTTAAGGCAACTTATTGGGTCCCAGTGGGAAAGCAGGAATAAGGAAATATGTATACTTGAACCTGGAGTTCCAGGCCTTTTCCTCAGTTCTATATCCCAGTTTCAAGCGCTGTTTGCCTGATTTTGAGACCTCTCCAAGTCAGGATATTCTGTGATCCTGTGTGTGAATTTGAAACATTCCACAGCATATTTCTATAAAAAACATCATTAATTAGTCTTAGGAATAGAGCTGCACAATACAGTATCCATATAGCATATTGTAGTAACCCTTTCAAGTTTTTCTTTAAGGCTCTAAGAATTTGAAAGGCTTTTACTTAAAGAAAAAAAAGAAGTAAAACTTCCATTTACCTCTAGCTTGAACAAAAGCAAATAAACCACATAGATACCACAAGAATTAACAAAAAGACCATCACATACCTCTTTTCATTCCATCTAACCTGAAAGCTTTGCAGTATCAGTGGGGATCGCACCACAAAAAGGCAAAATCATCAGGCCAAGGGAAAGCAGAAGCCTATAGAGAGGGGAATTCTCCACCCTTCTCCCCCCATGAACAAGACCAGGAGATAAAACCAAGACCAGCTGAAATAGATGCCAGCCACCTACTTAAGGAGAACAAGGGGTTATGGGGAGAGAAAATTTTCTTTTTCTTGTTTTCATCTTCTCACCTGAGTGCTATTTACATTTAATACAACCAGCTGTGACTCTTCCCATATGAAAGGCTTTACCTTATTCCCTTCCAGGCTGAGGGCAGGTTATTCAAACTAAAACACCATCCCAGTGCAATTAAAGCCCACATACCAGGCACAAAGAAGAAAACAGATTGCAGGGGAATATGAGGGCTTAGTGAAGACTCAGGAAGAAGTGTGCCATAATTTCTGTTAACCAGGCTGAAAATTACTGATTTCTCTATGTAGCTAATTTTTGTTCTAAAATTCCATATTTATGAAATTTGAGTAACTAGAACGTGAACCCACAACACCTTTTATATTTGAAGTAGTAAAACTTTTCTATTTACTTTAAAGATTTTTTCACCTCTTAGACACACATCAAGGCTAGACATGTAGATCAATAAACCTATTTTTCTTCAGTCTTTAAAGCAATGAGGTAAGTACAGAAAAGATAGTTTTGTTTCTCATTTAAAATTACAAAGATATATAAGGATGACATTTATCTTTTCTTTAAGAATACAGAAATCATACTAACCAAGATTTCCTAACAATTTCAACTTATCTAGGGATTTAGTCAATGAGTAATTCAAGTACAAAAATGTTGTATTTCAATTAAAGCATGTTGATCTGAAGAACAATGAAAGTAAATAAGGTGAATACCAGAAAAATGACGTGGCTGGACACAGCATTAAGTATTGCAGCTAGACCATAAGTTTATTTACTATGGATTTCTAAAAGAAAATTAGAAAAAACTTGATTGGAAAATAACAAAAAAACATTGTAGCAGCCACATGTAAAAACAACAAGTATTAAAGAAATTAAAATAGAAATAGCTTCTTATTAGTCTCAACATTTACAATATTTACACCTGTGAACTAATACTAATCTTAGTCCACTGCATCTGTTGATGCTGCTCGATGTGGCTGTGTAGTTAAAACCTAAAACAAGTGACATGCAGAGCTCTCAACAGCAAATGTTGCTTAAAAGCATTTCAATGGAGATCAAACAAACAAACAAAGAAATCCAGCAGCTTTCACTGAGTTTCTGAGGTTTCTTTATGTTTCTGGATTTTTTTCTTTGGGGAAACTAACCACAAACTATTTTGAAAAATAATAATTTTCTCCCTCATTTTCTTGGGCACAGATGCCTGACTTACTTTCTATTGTCTTTCAAAACACATACAAAATATACATTTAAGTATTAGACAAAGCAGACACATTTTTCACAAAGGAAGATCAATGAGGGTCTCATATGTCCTACAGTTCACCCTCAAGACAGAGTCATTGGTCACTCCAGCAATCTCTACAAAAGCATGATCTCAACTACTTAATTACTTCATTATAAGTAACCAGTTCAAGCACAAAATTTCAACATATTTTATTCATATTCACCACATTCTGTCCAAAAGCCACAGTAAGTAGGGAAGAGAGGCTTTAGAATACTTTCTGAGGACCATATAAAGGATTCTGATGCAAGACAGGCTCAAGGAAGGAAGAAGAAAAGTCCTTAGTAAGTTGGTACATTTGTGCTTCCAGGAGAGAAAGCAAAGTGAAAGTACAAAAGTAGCTTGGCAGAGAAGACCTGTAAAGACTAGTCCTCATCCTGAGACCTTAGCAGGAGCCTTGGGATAGCTGTCAGGAATTAAGAGTTTACAGAAAAAGGGGAGAACTAAAATTTAGCATCAGTTTGGGAGTTTAAGATTACAGTCAAAGACGACAGCCTTGTCAGCAAATACTTAACAGCAAAAATTAGTGAGAGGCATCATTTTGCTAGTTCCAAGAGAATAGTTTCCATTTAACCTAATCAGTTATACTTCGGAAGGCCTCTGAATTTTCAACAACCCTAGGAAAACAGTGGGCAGATAAATAACCCTTAATTAAATAACTCCACTTCCATGTAGAAGCCCACACATCAAACAAAGGATGAAACGTGGCTCGAGTGACTTGTAGAGAGGTCTGACCATGAACCATTTGTCCACAGACTAATACACAGTGTCAGCCTGTCAGCAGCTTGTGTGTCACCATCATCACTTTCTGCAGCACTGCCAGCGGCAAGAGCTCCTGCTAACACGACGACTTCTCTGCAAGGGCCACAACGTTTTGCTGGCAATGTTTTGCTTTGGTGGATGGCACTGGAGAGGATATGCTCTTGCAAGCAAAGCATGATTCCCATTCAGCCCTAAGGGTAGATTCAAACTCAGTCCAAATACACTTACAGCTGTGTTTGCTCTTTCAGCTGAAATTTTAGAATTTTCACCAACCTTTAAGAAAAAAATCAAAGTATCAGGCAACCTGACAACATCAGGACTAGGACTTGATTTTTCCCTACATTCATCAGGAAATGTAATACACAAGTAGAGAATTGAGATGTTGGTTCAATTCCTCTGTCATTAGACAATAGTGTCATAATCAATTTTGTTATTGTTTTCTATTTACTTCTGTAAAAGCAGAAGTTCAATTCAGGATCTCTTTAACAAAGTTAGACCATGAATCACTGGGAGATTATGGATGAAGCAATATTAAGACATATTGCTTTGCTTGTCTCCTGCCTATCAGTGACCACATATCTTGTTACTCTGTGAGGAATTTTAATGGCCTTTAGTTAGAGAAATCACTGGTAGCCTATCATTTCAAATACCAGGCCTCTTAAAAGTAATTCAAGTGGTCCCAAGAAAAAAAAAAAAAAATTGAAAGCTGATTAAATCTCCAGTACTGTAAAAAACCCTTTTTTTAAAAAAAAGCCTCCTCTTAAACTCCTATGGATTTCCTTTTCCCATCTCACTATAACTTTACAGAAAGATATCTTTCAAAAGATATCTTACAAAAGATATCTTTTGTTGTGGAGTCTGGATGTTTGTTGAAAAAGGAGTGTGAGGTGAGGACTTAAGAGAAAAAGAATTGTACACTCTCAAGATCTGTTTAATACAGGAACAATTTCATTGATTTTCAGCTCAATTTGTTTTGGTTTCATTTTGCTTTCTACAGAGAAAGACTGATAGGTTTTAATGTAGTTCAATTTCAAGAGCTGGAGATGTGACATTCCCCAGTTCTGATCCCATGCTCTGCAACAGTTCCTGGGGCCAGGTGTTTAGAGTCAACCTATTACTGTGTGAATTGGAGTATATTTTACCATGAAGTAAGCTTAGCATTGAGAAAATATGAGAATCAGAAAGAAAACACATTACCAATGTGTGTTCAAGCAACAGAGTGAATGATTCACTACTGAAACCACCATGTTTAGCATTACATAGCCAAATGCTTAATTCAAAATATGTTTGTTACCAGTCACATCACTAATAAAATAGAAATAGTAATTTTTAAGTAGTTTTTCCATCATTATAGTCCAAGAGTATTTTACATTATCAATGTTAACAAATAACAACAAAACCAGAAAAAACCAAAAAAAAAAAAAAAAAAAGAAGAAACCACAATTTTTTTGTCTTTTGATTGATCAAACCCTTTATTTTAACACTGAAGACACAAGTATTTCTCTAATATATGCACTCACTAATGAATCTTTTTCCATACTTATTAGGTTATTGTAAATTGTTATTGCAATACTACCACAATAAAACCAGCAGTTGATTTTGAGGAATCTTTTCTGGAGTTTTCCTTTTTCCCATTTTAATTGCCATTCACTGTGGCTGCTATATATGTCAAATCAAAATCTTGTCATTAAAGGAATAACAACTTTTCACATAACTTCCATATTTCATAGGTATTAAAGTGTGTGTCTACAGACTCTTTATGTAACTTGCATTGTTGCTTGCATCAGCGACAAAATGTGATGTTTCCTGAAGATCTCTGAGCTATGAACAAAGTCTGCTGCAGAGAGTAGCTATGCTAACCCTAACAGATAAAAATATTCTGGACATTTGTGTGTTAGTTTAATACTTACTGGACCTGACTGAAAATCTTCTACCTGCTTAAATCTGTATGTTAAAATCCAGTCATATATACAAAATACTACATATATACATATACTACAAAAACCACCATGATTACTTACATAATGTATAGCAGGGGAGGAAGTACGATAAAGTATTTATTTACACATCACAATTCTCCAGTATTATTGAATCGCATTTCTCCCAGGGAAGGTTACACCAGAGTGAACGCGCAACATTAAACATCCCCAAATTACTGTCCCTCCCTCAGAACTCAGTGCGGAGGAAGGGGCGACATTTAATCTGGGCTTCGACAGAAGAGGGAAACACCGTCTGACGGTGTTGGCTTTGGAAAACACAGCGTTAGGCGATTCCTCCGGTGGTTCAGCAGCCGCACATCCCGGCGGGAGCCACGCTCCCCGGCCGCGGCTCCGGAAATCCTGGAGCGCCGCCTGCCGCTGGCACGGCCGCCACCGCCACAGCCGAGTTTAAACTGCTAAACAGCATCTCGCAAGGACAGGGATCTCGCCCGGCTCTTGTCGCTGCCATCGAGAAATAAGTAAATAGATTTAAATAGCATGAAAGACTAAGAGTACATGCTGAGGCAGCATCGTGCTAAAAGACAAGGGTTTTTGTTGTTTTTTTTATTAATAATGTCGTTGATCAAACTCACAAATGATTTTAAGGAAAAACACTCTCTTTCACCTGATAATGTAATGTACATGGAAATGGAACGCACAAATGAAGCCTAGGGACTGAGTAAATCAAGTGCTGAGTCCAGAAACATCACAGAAACATGGTTTGGATTGGAAGAGACCTTAAAGACCATCCAGTTCCAAGCCCCCTTGCCAAGGGTAGTGACAGTTTCCACAAGACCAGGTTGTTCAAAATTTCATCCAGTCTGGCCTCGAACACTCCTAGGGATGAGGAAACCACAGCTTCACTGGGCAATCTATTCCAGTGCCTCAACACCCTCAAAGTAAAGAATTTCCTCCCAATATCTGATCTAAACCTGCCCTCTTTCAGTTTATAGCCATCACCCCTCGTCCTTTCATTCCCTGCAGTTATAAAAAGTCCCTCTCCAGCTCTTGCAGGCCCCCTTTAAATACTGGGAGGCTGCTCTAAAGTCTCCCTGGAGCCTTCTCTTCTCCACACTGAACAGTCCCAAACATCCACCAAGCTCATGTGCTTAATTTAGAGAGATTTGAAAACTCCTCTTAGTCCTTGAATAGTGAGAAAAATATTTGAGAAACTCAACTGCCATGTAACTGCAAATCTTTCTTTCTGTTTAATGTGAAGGAACCTTTAGGAAAGTTGGTGCTTCAATAGATTGCCTGCAGTTAAGGAGAAAGACAAAGGGATCTTGTGCTTAACATCACCAGTGATCCGATCTCACAAATACATATCTCAATTATCATAATATTTATATTTAAAATGAAATATAATCTTAAATGCTGGGTAAAACCATTTTGTATGACTCACTGTTACAGAATATCATTACTAACTTGGAATCCTGGAATTGAAGATGTGAATGACATCTAGAAATTCAAACAAACGAGTTGCTTGTCAGAAATGCAGTGGTTGCAGCTCTCAATTCTGACAGGAAAATGGATTTGAAGCAATACAACATATCCTCCCACTTGTATGAAACACTACAAAATATTTAGGCAAGTATATTTTCTACATCATCCCAACAGCAGTCACTCAATAAAGTGATAATTATTGATATTCCTACAGTTTCCAGGGAAATTAAAGAGAATAATAAAATACCGTACTTCTATTGCATGACTAACAACTTAGGGAAGAATGGTGATTTATTATTATATTTATACAGTCATTCAAAATAAAGAATCAGGCACACACTGCAATCATACAATCCAATAGACAACATTCCTCTCAATGTTTCAAAACATCTTTTAATACTGTAGAACAACTACTCTACAACCACTCTACGGACAGCGACAATATGTTTTTCTCTCAAACCCCTTGCTATATTTCAAGAAAGGCTCAATGTCCTTTCAGGAATTTCCCTTTAGGGAATCACAGCTTTCTTCCATGTAGGCTCTTTGGCAGAAATGGATGGAGTTGACTGAAAAGTCTTTTCATACTTTTGTTCTTCTTATCAAAGAAAAGAAAGCAAACTCCTTTTGATACACATCTTCCTTGAAAAGAAAAATGTGCCTTTTCATACATTACTCATTTCCAATCTCACAATATTCTCCTATTTTTTTTCTTATTGTGTTTTTTTCTACTTGTTCAGTGGAAGAAAATTTAAAAGGAGACACACTTTTCCCCTACGTTCTTTTTTGATGAGTTGGTTTGGTTTTTCATTTAAAAAGGAAATAACCCACAAAAACTGTGCGACAGCATACAAAACATTAATTTCTTTTCCTTTCCTTTCAGAGTCAGTTTTCCCCACCAATTCTGTTAATTATTCATCAGAGGGAGAATTGGACATGACACTTGACATCTTTCAAGCCCCAGAGCCAGAAAATCTTCAAGTCATGCAAAGCTCTTTCCAGGATAGCAATCTGCTTCTCTAATTCTCCAGTGAAGCAGCAGTGGAAAGGGAAGCACTCATCTCTCATCTGAACCATGCCTAGTTTTACAAACAAATGTTTGTTATGCAGGATTTTATTGAGTAATCTCTCAGTTCTTTCTGTTCTCAAATAATAAGACCAATAATCATGACACTGGAACATTGTTAGCACATCTCTGACCACCTGCAAACACTATTAGGCTGTGTGTTCCAGCTATGTCAATCTCACAAGCCCAGAGTAAATTGTCTGAACAGAAAAGCTGACAAACACAATAAATGCTGGGAAATGAAGCAAAAAATGAGTCAGTAACAAAGTACCAGCACTTTCTGTGACAGCATACTCAGGCTGCTGATATTGTTTCCAGCAATACAAAATAACAAAACAACAACAAACCCAACCCAAACAAACACAATTTTAAGAACAACAGCTATTATTCAAATGATGAATACTTGGCATGATATCAAAGCTTTTGGTCTCAATCTTATCTCTGTTACTGGCATTAAGTTTCACGTCAAAGCAACTTGAGAGGTGAACTGTGTACTCTCTTAAGTAAGGAAGTATTAAACATTGATGATGGCGGTTTAATAAGGGTTTACTGGTGGTGTAACAAGGCTTGACTTAGCCACCTGTGTGATTAAATTAGAAAAGAAAAACAGGACAATTATGTGCCTTCATGTACAGAGACAGCTGCCTACTATATTCAGGAGAGGGCTGGACAGCTACAAATGCATGCAGTAGTACTCAAAAAAATGAGCCTTTTTCTCCCCACCTGTAGAATAAGGACAAGAGAAGACTTGAAAAAAAACCAAAACAAACCAAACAAAAACCTCTCTACTCCTACATCCCTATTCACCATGTTACTATTTTAACTGCAATTTAAGCCTGGTTCAAATGAGGTAATTAATCACCAGCTTGTTTTTTCCCTCAGAAATTCTTTGTAATGCTTTCCATTCTAAAGTAGGTGCAAATAAAGACTTCAAAAGACATTTTCATTGAACGATCATAAGTCTGGAATCCATTAACATTGGATGTTCCAGTCCATCCTGCTTTCAGCAAGACTGTCCTTTGAGCAAAATATGGTATGAGTGATATCAAACTGCCCCTGCTTCCATGTTTGAAATACAGTTATTCCTAATACTGTTACTGAGGGAAATCAACTGACTGCACAGAGAAAGCTTCTGTCTGCCAATTTTAAATCCATGTTCACGGTACCTCAGAAAATATGCTGCAGAATAAGAAACACCTCAGAAAAAGATATCTCCGAAAAAAGAAACATCTCAGTCAAAAGAGCGTTTTGGAATAATTTCTATGCAGGTAACAAGTAAGCAAGCAGTCCCCAGTTGGGACTTAGGAAGGATGTGACAAAGGTCTATAAATGTCTGTATCACTGACAGCATTTGGAAATTGATTTGTTTGTTGTTTCTTCAAATAGACTGAACATCTTACATCATATTAAGACCTTAGAAAGGAGGTTTAAAATAAGCAAAGGAGCTAGGCTTTCTGTTCAATGTATTGCTATGGAAATCCATGACAAAAGATGTTGCAGAAGCTAGAACATCCCAAAGCTTCAGGGGCACACTGAGTAAATTCATGAAGAGAAACGTGTTTAAGATCACTGAATGTTAAGAATGCTTCTCAGAAAAGTTCTTCCTTCCTTTCAACCACTTGAGGCTCAAGTAGTTGGAGCACTGTGAGACTGCTTGGAGCAAGCATTGAAACATTTGCCCTGATGGGCTACTTCTCCATAAACATGGTTTTGGCCATTGTTAGTTGGCACACTGGGCTAGATAGAAGCCCTGGCGTGCCCTGTGCAGATACTGATTACATTCTCATGGTATATTCATTGCTCACAAGCAAAAAGCTCTAAATTTCATCATGCACTGGGGAACACAGTTTTAGTAAAGCAATCATACAGGATTGTACATGTCTATCTTTAAAAAAAAAAAAAGAAAAGTTACCCTGTGATTAACTGGCACCATTTGAAAACCCTTCGCCCATATTTCAGTCCTTTGTTCCATCTCAGATTCAAAGAAATACTTGACAGATTCTAGAACCTGCAGAAAATGTCAAGGCTTATAGGAAAGCTATTTCTAGAAGTACATGCTCTTAAACTCCTCTGTCTACTTTTGATCTGATTGTGTGGTAGAACCTTATCTAGTGAATATGCACCATACACAGGATTATTTTCTTTTTGGAATAGAGAACATATGATCCTTATTACTAGAGGAAGAGAGCCTTCACAAAAGGCATGACTAGAACCTGTCAGTGGTACACAGGTCCTCTTTTCTTTCAGATAAAGTTTTAGTTTTGCCATCTTCATCTACATCTAGGCCCTAGAATGAGGAATGAGCTTTGAAAATATGCAGAATACAGCACATTTACTCTTTAGTTTTATTACAGAGAGTGACACTTCATCTCTTAGGGTACAATCTCAGAACAAAGCTGTGCATACCTGTGTCCCCAGGAATATAAATTTCCACATTTGGAAGTAAGAATGTGAACCCAGGATGCACAAGGCCTCCAGGCCTCAGAGAAGCCACACGCATCTGGCAGAAATCAGCAAGAACCTGTCTTAGGAAATCAGAGCATAGTGGTGACTGATTTAACTACCTTGTAGATTAGTTCTGATCAAAGATTCCAAAATCTTTCCTACAGGTTTGCATAATCTATGCTGGCATCTTCAAAATTAGTAGAGTATTAAAGAGTAGTAAAGAAATACAGATCCTATTGGAACTACTCAACCATGGTAGCATTTAGTGTTTCTCTGGCATGCCTAAACCTGTACCTAGCTGCTAGAAAAGCACTCTGGCCATCCAGCAAGGTGAAGCCATGCACACATATGGTGCTCCATGACAGACTGTCAAATGCAAATAACTACTGTCCAAAGAAATTCATCCTAATGGTAAACATCAACTAATTAGGCTGTGCAAGTCATTCCAAAAAATCATACTTGTTCCTGTCTGTTGGCAACACAAAGACTTTAATCATCTTTCTAGGCATTTTTCCCCAGGACCTTTTCTGCTTAGACATCCATTTGAAGCACTCTTCTTAGTATAAAAGATTATTAGCATTCTATTAGCACACAAATAATTATATAGACCTGTTTAGAAACCAAATCAAATAAACAAACAAAATTGGCCATTCACTTCAAGGAATGAGTACAAGGACCAGGAAATTTACTTGATCAGATAAATCACTGAAAACCAGTAGTTCTTGATGTACAGAACAAAAATACTAAATCTTTTTAAGACAGATACAATAATGTTATCTTGTGATAATATCAAGGAAAGGCCTACATTTATTTGTACGTACATTTCTATGAAAGACAGTGGGCTGGATCTTCCAGCATCTCAAATAAAAGCCATTGCCCAGATGGGGTTTTTTTTCATTAGAGAACTGAAATAATAACAGTAATAATAACAGAATAATCCAGTCCAACATCTGCTTTCCTTAGCCCAAGTCACTGCCAAGTCAGTCACACTGTGTACATTTATATTCACATTCTTATATATGCAAATATTCACACTCTAAAGATAAAGAGCCAGGAATACAGAATGAATGAAAAGTAATTTTGCACATTCAAATCTTCAACCTTATTTTTTATTGGTGTCTTTAGGTATTGAAAGTCAGTTTCCTTGTCATGGCTTTTGAGGAGTAGCAACCACTGGCCTCTGTCTCTGTATATAGGAAGAGCTCCCTGCTCTGCTCCTGGAAGCCAATATATCTGCTCTAAAATGAACTTCATTCATTTGACAGAACCAATTAAAAATGCATCATTATTAAATACATTACTCTTTGGAATACTCATCACAGTGAAACAGAGATTAATGGAGAAATAATGCACAAGTATCTGAATGTGCTGTGTCTTTTATCCAGTGTCTATTTTTATGAAAATTTCATTAAGAAAATTTGACACAAAATGTCTATAACTCACCGATTTGTAACAAAATATTTACCTTTGCTACAATTTGCTGTTTATTAGTTTCACCACCATCTCAGTCAACATGTGATTTTTTAATATAACTGTTAACAGAATAAATTGCCTCAGGCACTAAATTTATACATTTACTCTTAGAACACATGGTTTTAGAGTTGTTTTCACAGCTCTTCCCAAAAACTTTACCTTGGATACAGCTCCTGGGTTAGTGCAAGGTAGTGTGCTGTCCTGGTTACACCAGCTCCATACCTAGAATCACAATGAAATACAGAAGAAAGCAAATCTTACCTTTTTGTCATTTAGAATATATCGAGGGAACCATAAAAATTACAGAACACAACTTGCAGCTTTAAAGCCCAAAAACATGTCATTGAATTCACATATTGGGAAGTCAAACAGACATGGAACACAAAAATCTGTATCAAAAATCTGTGTACACAAAACATTTAACAAAAGGAAGCAAAAGAATTTGGGAACTCCTGAGAAGTCGCTGTCTGTGTCACAGTGATTAAATCTTTCAGGGGCTTCCTACTGAGTATCGTGATGAAAAACAAGCACCTATGAGTAGAATTTACAGCTTTTTTCAGTAATTTGTCTTTTAAAGCCTCCGAGGGGTAATTTCAAACCCAAACCTGAAAGAAAATCTTTAGTCTGTGGTTACAAATATACTCACAAAAAAACTAAACCATGATTTATAAGTCTTCTTTACTCAGAATTTATTTAGCAGACTGACCAAGAACAACATTAATTCCATTTCAGTGACAAAGGAAAAGATTATACTGAAAGTAGAGGTGTGCAAGTGAGTATCTTTATGGTAGATTAAAAAAAAATAGGGTTCACAGAATTTCAAGTTGCTGAACAAACACAACAAATCTCATACATATACACATGCATATACATGTACACACACATACACAGATCCAGCAATGTTTTTTTTAATTTTCCCCTGAAGTGAGCTTGAATATTTCATTTAAAATCTTCTATTGAAGAGGAAAAATATTTTGTTTTTTCTAAAGTAATTCTCTCCAATGCTTTTGAAAGTTCGCTCCAACAAAGGTAAAGGATTTTTCCCTCCCACCTAATGAGTATGTAAGAAGCTTTAGATGATTTCACTGAAGGCGGTAAAATTCTAACATAATAAATTCAATTGTAATCAGCTGTACATTTATTTTTCTGTCATGATTCCACTTGGGCCAGTCAGTCTGCTTCCTGCACAGTTCTGTGTGCATGCAGAGAGTTCCAGAAGGATGGGGAGGCAAGGCAGCAACAGTGCAGAACATTCATTCACAGCAGGAGAGAAGTTGGCTTCACCAAGCAGCATTTCCACCACCTGCTCCTTGGAAATACCAAAAAGTAAATTCTTTCTACTTGATTTAAGACAGCTACTGTTAATGCTACAAAAGTAATGTACAAAAGGGTCTGGCTTGCAGATTTCATGTAACAAGCTACTTACATGTAAGTGACCATCTCCTAGAACATAGGCAAAAGAGGAATCTTAACAAACACGAGAGGAGAAGGTTATAGTAAAATTTTAAACTTTCATTACATTTGCACTTCAGGTATTTAACATAACAGAACCTTTACTCTCATTGTAAAACAGTAATGCTTTTGGCTGGCAACATTCTCCAAATCTTATTAAGGTATTTAAAGCACCAATAGGTGACAAAGTAACATCCTTCTTGAAATCCTGTATGTTAAGATTACATTGGACAAGGATCTTTCTTTTGAATTTGAAAGTCTAGAAGTAATATTTCTCATTGTTAATAGTGAACAATTTCCATCTGTTTTATACCAAAGTTCGGTAAGGTAGTAGAAGAATGAACATTCCAACTCACAGTTGCAGGTTTTAGTATTATTTGCTTTCCATTGTTTATTCTTATTGGGCTTTATATATAAACATTGAGATTTGCATTATAATCTTTAAGTGTTTTCCGTTAACGACTCTCCGTCTTCCCAAGAAGCCACATTGTTCACAGATGAACAGCTGGCTCTCTGAAAGCCCTCACAAACTTTTCAGACTACTCAGCCTGCCCTTTTACATAATGTTTATTACATAAACATCTCTCAGTATCCATTCTTTTTTCTTCATTGTGAAAGCTGAATACTATTAAGTAATAGTCACAAGCTTGCATAAAGAATAGGAGCCCTCTGCCACAAAACTGGACATTCATTTCTGGCACTTCTTAACCCATAGGTTTTTATGGAGTTTATTTCATGACAACACTTTAGATCCCACACCTATTGCTATGTACCTTCCCTACTATTTTACTGTAAAGCACTTTCTCACGTGAACTTTCAAACTTCTCAAATACTTTGCCACAACCAGATCTCCATTGACAAGAATTACGGAATATGAGAAGAAAGGGAAAATGCTATATGATAATGATCTTTAAGAGGCCTTGAATATCTGAAACATTTATCTTTAGTGCTTTCAAAAGTGTCTTTCCATTTACAAGAGAAAAAAAAAATTAAAAAATGCAAAATGGAATGTTAGATAAATATTCATGTTACATTTACAAGCATGGATACCAGTTCCTACCAACTGCAATGATTCATATATATGTGGTGAACCCACTATTCAGAAAGACAATACACATATAAATATTCACTGTTTATTATTTATTCAGCATCAGAATTATGACTGATATTAAATAAAAGCAGTGCCCAAAGACTAGAATCAGAGACTAGAATTCTATGCGTGATTCATGTATCTTATTCAGTATATTCCACATACTTTCTTCACAATCACAAAGCTCTTTTATCTCATGTTTTGTACACACTTGCTTCCATATTTCTTCAAACCTTTCATCTGCAACATTCATGCCCGTATTGTGGAGAACTTGTTTAATCTACAAAAATAATACAAAATAATACAATTCATGTAATTCTAGTCAGCATTTTGTTAAACTATACAGTCCAGCTTTTACATATTTAGCAATCTCTATTTGCCAAAGAATATTTTTCTTAAATTAAAATTACAGACCACATCCTGCATCCTTAAAGAAAGAAGTTCCTATTTAAGTAAATCTGAATCTTATTGTAATGAAAGCTGTAAAAAATTGTCTGTAATTAATACAGTAATATTGATGCACTACTTCAACACCAGGAAAAAATCAAATATAGAAGACTCAGGGAAAAGTAAATGATTTTTAAAAGCCCTAAGTAAAGTTCTGTTTATCCACTCCATTTTTGCTGTCTGCATTTACCAACATAAACCAGATTACATTATTATCTGCATTTCACAGCAAGAGTACTATACACAAGGTCATCAGCTGGTATAGATAAGTGGGTGAAGTGACTAAAATGATATGGTTCACATCAACTTTGAGCCTTGCTTTAATTTTACACGAAAATAATTCAGCAGAAGATATTTTTTCCATATTTTTTCACTTGGGTGCTTCCTGTTGCATGCTTCATTACATTGACCTGTTGATTCATTAGAGGAAGGTAACTTTAGAAGAATATTGATGCGCCCTGTGCTTCTGTTAGTGTCAGCAAACATTTGGCTTCTTCAGTTATGTCATATATGTGTGTTATATTTATGCTATGGAGACTTTATGCATGCTTTGATTAAGTAAGACCTTTAACATAGTCAAACCAACCTTGTTGATAATTTTTCTCTAAAACTGTTTTTTGTATAAATACAGGCCTGATCCCAAGTACAGCAAATCTTCAGCTTCATCTTAGCCAAAAAATCTATGAGAGTTTGTGCAAGCTGAAATTGCAGGCGGAAAAAAGGGACTGAATTTTGTTTCTTTGAGCATAGGTGTTAAATGTTTCAGTTAAATCAATCATATTACCCATGAGTAAAACAAACCAGATCTGATCCAGTGTCATCAACAAGCTACTGGAACATAGAAGTTAAACTAAAAGCAATATTCCTTCACAGGACACCACTGCAGGGAGAATAAAGGACTACATGCTCTCATAATTTGGCTTCACCATGTTAAGAGAGACCTCTGCCCTAACTCATCAACTGCTGTAAAATCATCACTGACCAAACCATGGACTATTGTGTGCAGACAGGATAAAACCCCTCATTCTTACCTATGATCAACAGGATCACGCTGCATACAAATTACTCAATATTCCTCAATTGCATAACTTCTTTTCAATAGACTGGAGAAAATTTCAGAGAAGAAAACAGCAAGCCCAAGAACTATTTTGTTATTTTGCAACAAGATGAGTCACCTCATGAAACGATTTTATAGTCAGAATTTGCATTCATTTCTACCACACTACACAAAAATGGTATTAAATTACTCTGGGCTTTCATTTAATAATAATATCATATAATCATATAATAATTTCATTAATCATGAAATTTTTGGAAACATTAATTATACATATCAAAATAATAATCAAAAAATGCCCAAACAGCCCATTTCATGAACATAGGGTATTTTAATAGACTCAGAGGTGGGTCTGCACTGAATTCTGCATAGCTGGTATAGTCTACAATAGAGTATGACATTTCAGGACATGTTATAACTTCAAAGAACAGTTCTATCAAGTGCCTGACAGAAGTAATTGGCAGGTGTCATTGGCTTCTCAATGAAGCATGAATTCCATTTAGTGTTAGCTATTTGCTGCAGGCACGCATTTCCTGCTTTCAGAGCTAGATAATGAAGTGGTAAATGCTCATGTACACAACATTCTGACATGACGTTTGATGAGCATGACACCACACCTTTTACCCCTAGTCACTAACTAGCAACACTATTTTCTGTAAAATATATATTCATGACTCCTGAATATTTAATATAATGAGTAGTAGAGAGGAAGAGGCTGCCACGGCTTCTTTTCTCATTTTAGATTGGAATTTCACATTTCATTACAATTGTCTAATAAATTGTATTTCAGGTAACGAAGTTCTCTCAAAATATTCTTTCACTATAAATTGTATACAAATGTAAAAACAAAGTGGTGAACAATACTGAAGAACAAGCAGAAAAGTTGTTTTAGTATTTATGTGAAAAACTCTGGTCTGTGAGAAAACAGAGTGTAGGAGGCTGCAGATATAACAGAAAAATCATGGAGTCTCCAAGTAAGTCCCTAGAGTCTCATGTCCCATCTTTGTCTTCAGAATTATGAGAAAGCACAGCATTGCTGTGTGACTCCCAATGTCCTTCATCACTGTACAGATCCTTTGTAGATCTGAGCCTACAACTGTGACTCAGCAGAGCACTTTAAAGGTACTTTCATGATTTGCTGAACTGGTCATTAGCAAAACCTGCCAAGTTTGTCTGAGGAGAGACGCTCTTGGTAAAATTTTCCACTAAACATCCCTCTGTGATAGAAATTATTTTTCTACATCTGTAAAAATCTTCTTGTGGGGCTTTTTAAGACATTTCATGGAATCACAGAATAACTTAGATTGGAAGAGATCTCTGGAGTTCTTTCATCCAATGCCATAATCAAAGCGGGGCTAACTTTACTATTAAACCATGTTTCTTGAGACCTTGCTCAGAAATCTGAATAGGTTAGATCTGAATAAAATTAATATCTACTGTCTTTATGAATAATTTAGAATGTGAAGAGTACATACTTTTCAGATAGCTGAATGGATGTAAACCAAGATGGTAATGTTGCAATGGTAATGAATTTTACAATCTGTTTACTTGATAATATGACTTCCCACTCCCATATGGCTAGCAGAACAATTATCTTGGAAGTATATTCTGAAGAAATTCATTATACCTCTGCCTTTGGTCTCTTTTTTAAAAGATCTTTTTCATACACTCCCTTTTGACTGAAGACAGAAGGGAACAATACTGCAGAACTATTGCCCTGGTCACCATAATTAGTAGTGTCAGCGAGGCGACGAATTCGAGGAGCAGGAATATCTGAACGAATAGTTGGAACGCCACACACTGGATAACCTGTGAAAACCAATCAACAGGCAGCATGGATAACTAGTCCCAGGGAGGACACAATATTTTGTATGAAATAAGAAGAAATGTGATGCTTGACATAAGTTCAACAACCTTCCTCATATCTTTTTTCACGTTTTTAGAAATCCTGGCTTCAGCTACATCATGAAGTGAAAACAAGGAATCTTGCCGTAATATACTAGTACTTACTTACTTAGCATTCCCAGCTGAAAGTATTTTAGGTGATTCCAAGGAGATATGGTTCTCCCAAAATTACTAGCATAATTTCTCAAAGACATCTAGATTAATTTCAATGTTTCAATAGACTATTCCTTCCAACTTCCAAGTCCCAATCTTAAAAAAAAACTTAGCTTAGATAAATTAATTCACTATTTTACATTAGTAGAACCTGTGGCAATACTTTTTAATTTCCTCCTGATTTTGTCTGAAATAATGCTCAGAAGTGAGCAGCACAGTCCATTGTACTTACAGGATGTTGGGATACCACCTACTACAGCATTATACTGAGAAGATGTTGTTTGATAATTTGTATATACACGGTCTGTTGATCCTGTAAGTGATTTTGGCATCTTTTCTGAGCTTCCCGGTTCTTTGAACTCGAGATCTTCCTGTTTCGGCAGTGGTTCATCCTCTTTCTTTGTGTCTTTGGGAAGATAGGCATCTAATTTTTTCCCTAAATATGAAAGTTATGGTACAGCCAAGATATATTATCAACACATTGTAGACTAAGAGGCAAAAAACTTTGCTTGAAGAACTGTAAAGGAGGTAACATAATTCATCTACATTTCTGATAATGCTTCTAGGAGACGTTTTACTTTCTGTTGATCTGTATTATTAAGGAAACTTCAAAGAGAAAATCTCAGTGTGCAACACAGAACACCAGGATTCTGAAACACATCTGTACCTGAGACTCTGCTGGTAGTTAAATCACTCTTTAAATCCTACCCTTCTAAAGGAGCACCTAGTTTACAACAGTAATGTCCTTTCAACAGCTATTCTAAGAACAAGATCATCCCCACAACTTCCCAGCATTAAGACATCTACCTTTTCTAATTATTTTTTCTTCAAACTCTTTAACACCTATTTTATCTTTCCAGTTCAGAAAGTTCGCAAAGTCCCGGTAATTAATCAGACCATCCTTATCCAAATCACAGCAGTCAAATAAGGCATCCAGGAGCTCATCTTCTAGATTCACATTCAGCTGAAAAAAGATCCTTCGTAGATTGTCCTTGTGTATGACTCCATCACCATTCTATTACAAAGAAAATAAAACAGTTGTTATATCCTATGATTCTCTAACAGCCATCATGAAGTAACTTCACCAAAAGAAACACATACCCATGTTTATACAGATAGATATATAGATACAAATATATAAATAGCACCAGACACACCATTTCAAGAAGAGTTAAATTGCTGAGTACAAAAATAAACCCTAAGTATTTTAGAAATTAGAAATATGAATAGAAAAGTGTCAAAAAGTAATTTTCAATAATACAGTGAAGTGAGAGTAAAGGTGTGATAGGCTATTGTGACAAGATAACAGTCTAATCATAAATGTTGAGAAAAAGCCAAGATGTATTTAAAAGTAAGACATCAATCATTCTATATACATCACAATTAATGTTACATATGAAATGTCATTTACAATTTTTTTTTTTTCCAGAGAGAAAAAAAGAAAATATCTGAAATTCTGATGCTTGGCAACTCAGTCAAAAAGTACAGCTCGGAAGAATATATGAACATAATCCCTTCAACTGTTTTCCCTTTACAAAGAAATGCCAGATTTTGAAGTCCAAAAGTTGTTAAGATTACTCCTGCTTGTGTGTCCCTTGCTCCCTCCAACCTGGATATTCCAAATAATACAATGAAAAGGTTCAAATACTACTGCGTCTAATTCCATAGCATATCACAGTAAATGAAACATACCAGTAACTATGAAATTATCTTCACAGTTATAGTCTTCATCCATATTTACCTTGCTATGCTTGCTCCATGTCTGTATCTGTACAGCACAGGAGCATTAATGTCACACATTCTTTTACATTTATACCTTTGCAGTGCACTAACCTTATCAAAATGTTTTAATGCTTCTAATAACACATCAAAATTCTCATAGTTAGCTTTCTTCAGACTTTGCCGAACTGCAATCAAGATAACTCTTTCTCTGTCCTTCCCACGGAGGAACTCACACGGAACCCGGACGTGAAGAAGATCATGAACGTCCATAAAAATGAACAATTCCTCAATTAGTTGTGCATATACAGTAAATAGACATTGATTAAAAAAAAAAAAAAAAAAGAGCCTGCATTCATAAGGAAAAAGAGAATTTCAGTTTCAAGATGCTGATTTTCAGCATTGTTGAACAGCTGATATAGCCATTTCATTACAAGATCAAATGGTCCATATCATTATTTCTCTACTTACACACAGTTAACATCAAAAAGTTTGGAACATCATTATGTAGCTTCACATCTATCCACTGCTTCCAAAAGCTTCTAAAAGCAGTAGTTGTTACTCAATGTCTGTGGAGGTCCATGCCCCCGAGGAAGACACAGACAAGGTAGTGCATTCAGCACTCCCTTGGAGGGCCACAAGAGTTTAAGAAAGTTAGCCAATACCCACTTTCCCAGTTGAGT
>VXBB01013954.1:38062-53836 GCA_013399915.1 Illadopsis cleaveri | reverse complement strand
AGCCGGAGGCCTAGGCGGGTTGCGACAAATGTCCCCATAATTGAGCAAAAAACAACATGGACTATTAATGAACATGTACTATTAATCTACCACTTCCAGTCTGTCATGTTCCAGATTCTTATGAGAGCCAATTTAATATTTTGGATAATTATATATCATTGGTTTCTAGAAAGACAATGCACGATTTTTGTGTTACTGTTCCCATTTTCTACATATCCTAACTTTATTAGTATTTTTAAACACTTTAGCACACTGAGCTACAATCTTCATGCAAATTCCCAAGATGCCAAGTCACTTTCTAGAGTGCAGGAAGTTCATTCAGAGTTCAGTAACAAACATGAGTAGCTCACTTAATCCCTCCTCTAACAGTAGTGTACAAGCATTATTTTCTACTTGTTAATTATGAATTCTTTTGTTCAGTTCCTTCTGCTCTTCCTTGTAGCATGAATTTTATTATACTACATGGTAAAATGTGTAAAAGCTTATGCACTCTTTGAACAGGCTTTCTCTGGCCCAGATTAACTGGATAACTTTGATGCACTTCATTTTTTTGCTTCCCAATTATTGACTGTATTCCCTATTTATTAAACATAATGTTAAAACATCATCAATCCCAACACTGACTATTTGAGTTGACTAGCTTTCAAAATTTTGTCATGATGAAAATTAATAGCTTTTTTTATTTTTACTCTGCTTACTATCTCCTTGCAACCTTCAAAAACTTATTATTCCTATGTATTGCTTGCTATTTTTACTCTTTTTAGAAAAGTGCTTGAGAAATCATTGAGAGGGAAGATACATGATTGATTTAAATAGCCATTTTAATTTGCCTCTTTGATGTCAATAAGGGTTTTTTTGCCATTTCCCATTTTGTTATATTGAGATACAAAGGCTTTAAAAAAGAAAAAAATTGCCAGCATGATAATCCCAAACCTAATGCTTCTTTATCTTTGACATTTACTTTTTTCCCCCTAGCAACTTCAATCACTCAAATTTTCATTTAAAAACTTTGCTGTCAATAAATTTTTGTACCTTGCCTCTTAAAACTTTTGGAAAACTTTATATACAACCAACAGTTATTACTTCAGCAGAGTTTTATCAGCAAGGCCAGATTTTATTCTGCCCTTGAACTTACCATATTCATCTGGAGGGATCACCAATCCAAATGTATGGTCTGGGGGAACATTCATAGTCTCTGCTATGCTGTCAGTAAGGACATTTTTTGTTAGTTGTCAAACAGTTTATTAATAGCCAAAATAAAACCTCATCTACTATTAAAAAAAAAAAAAAAAGTGATTATATAATAGTGATAATACAAAAAAAAAAAAAAAGTGATTATATAATAGTGATAATACTCATAGTTCACCTGAAATTTGTTTATCAGTTACCATTCCAGATAAGCAGCCCTTTGCAAAGCTGATTAGAACACTCACTGTTTGTAATGTCACACAGCCAAAGGTAAATATTAACTTTTTGAACATTTATGCTCATTAAAAGGAAAAAAACATGCTATGCCATTTTTCCAAAGAAAATGATACAAATGTGTGAGAAAAGTTCTTGTAGTCAAATAATAGGAATATTTAGACAAAATCTCCAACTGAGATGTCTGAAATAAGCTACTTCTGGCTAAAGTGGAAAAATTGAATCACATCTCTGCTTTTCCACATGCAATTTTGTGTCTACCAAAAGCAGCAACCAAATCCATATCCACGTGGAAAACTTGGCTGTTCCATTTACCAAAAATTGAAGATTTGCTTTGTGACATTAAAGAACTGTTTGCCTTTTTAATTTTAAAAAGATGCAATGCTCATTTTATTTTTAATAATTAAATAATTAAAACACTTATTTGAATCAAAAACCCCCATCAGAGTTGAAAAGATAACCCGTGCTTTGTTCTAAAGCACAAAACAAACAAACAAAAACCCACACACAGAAATGGAAACACCATGATCTAAAAAAACTATGTATATATTTCTTTTATCATTTTCATATCACACACAGGATGTGGATGGCATAAAATTCACTAAATAAGATTAAGTTAGCTTATATCTGTCTTGTAATATTAGTGGTGGGTTTCAGCCTGCCCTGCAACTCATCCCTGACTGATCACACTGCTTCATGTTGCTCTTGCTTCAGGTCTCTCTCACATTAAGCTGGGACACAGTGACAGGGAGAGAAGAAACTCACTCATGTTTGTGTTCACTCCCCCCATATACCTATGAGAACACTTCTCCAGATCAACTTAAGCCTGGGATCTTGACCTTAAAATTAACCTTTGCTACCAAAGTCAATGATGCTGTTAGTGAGCCTTCAGACATATTTCTGCAGAAATCTAGAGCATCTGCAAAGACAGCCTTTGGATACATTCAGGAGCCCTAGATTTGCAGCACACCTGGATTCTAACCCCACTGTACCTTACAACTTCTGTGGTGCTTCTTAAGAACTGTTCTGTAAAATTACAAAACTGTCCCAGATTGTTTCATAAATGTCAGTCATTCTAATGATTCAACAGAGATTGGTAAATTTTGCCAGGTAATAACACAATTTAGTTCCATGTCCTTTTCCAAGGAAGTCATAAAGTGAGATTACAGATGATATAACAAAAAAGACCAAGAATAGTGTCAGAATAAGCAAAATGGTCAAATCCCAAAGCATTAGGTGAGAAGTTTCAGTCCCTTCAAACCTTCTTAATTGCAAAAAATGGGGAAAAATGTCTTAGAGTGCTTGTCAGATATAGATCACTTAAACAGTAAGATCTAACTACACTACATGGACACAGTACAGGCCTCATTAGTAACTTGTGTACTTATCAGCCTACTTAGGGCAGGTAGAAGGTCCTTTGCTGTTAAATGAGTGCTGCACTGAAAGCATTAAGCACACAGTTATATTTTTCATCCAAGACATAAAAAGATATTGGAGAAATGGCAAAAGTGAGGGAATTTTGTGCTTGATCTATTCATAACAGAATATGAATAGATATTACAGGTATCTTTGCGTACTTACGGATCAAAAACTTTTCCAACCAGAGGCTGGTATTTTTTCTTAAAATCATCACTTCGTTTTGACACAAGGTGTGGTGCTCTCTTCCTACAAATTACAAAAATAACTCCTGCACATATTTGTCTAAAAATATTCCAGAGTTTTTCAATAATATTTTAAAATATTATTATATATTAATGTGGGAAATGGAAACAGCAATTACACTCAACTTAGTAATTAAAATACCTTGCTATTTAAAATCAAAGGGCTTTACATAATGCTTAAGACATGCTAAGTGCTGTTACATGGTAACAGTTATTTGGATAAACTGTTCTGAAAATCACATCTTTCATCTTCCATTCAGTTCAATACAGCTAAGGATAGGACTGTGAGACATACAACTTTCTTCAACTATAAGGACCCACTCTTCCTCATACTTCATCCCATGAATTAATTAGTTAACTCATTGCAACTTACGAATCCAGGTCCAAGACCCAATTTAAGGTGTTGGCTGTATTTCGCCCATCTTCATAGTGAGGGGTTTCCATCCCATAAACAAAAGACTTGTCAAAGTGCGAGTTATACTTCCTATTGACTGGTTCCCCTGCAGAAAAAGCAGGCATTTCAACCTGTGTAAAACACCTAAGGAAGAAAAATGTACCCAGTATCTCCATTCTTAAGACAAAATGAAGAAACAAAGGCAAATAACTAACAAACCTGTTCAATTAACGATAAATAATTTGCATTCCCCCTGTATTGAATAGTTAGGGACAATCTCATTGTCAAAAGTGAAGATAAAAGGCAAAATAAAAAGGTAAAACTGCTTCAGTTGGATGTTCTTTTATGTCTGATTAAAAGAATTTAAATTTCTGATTAAAGAATTAAATAAAGAAGCTCAACAGAATAAATGAAACCATGTAGCCTAAGTGGTGAGGGTCATGCAAACAAATTGCTTTATAAACACCTGAGCAGAAATGTGTACCATTTGATTTACTGTTTTTCAAAAATGCAAAAAACAATTTTACATGCTGCATTTCCAGATATACTGCTGCTATGTCTTTTTGTCACACAAAAACCTGTCATTCTTTTTCTCTGAGGTCTTTTCAATCACCTTTTAAAAAGAACGATAATTAGAACTTTCAAAAATATTATTCACTGCATGTTTTCTAATAAGGGCTCCATGTGGCTGTATGGCAGCATGGGATTCTTACACTCTTGCTGAGGCACATAGTTGACTTTTTTCAGTCAGTCTGTTTCTAACTTGACCTCTCCATGATCTGGTTGATGGAAGTTACAAAAGAGACAGAAACAGATAATGAATAATTCCACTAAAGCACCCAAGAAAGGCAGGGAAGAGGGGGGATAAAGTTACAGTTTTGGCCAGTTTATACCAATACTATTTACAGTAGAATTTCCTCAGTGAGACAACATCCTACAAATTACACACATCTATGTAACAGTCTGCACGTAAAATTTACATTTTCAGCCTAAGTGAAAGTCATGGAACAGCGAAAAATAGAAGTGGCTGCAAAAAAAAATAAATGTACTGCATTTTAGAGTGTTATTTGTCACTCTGCTCCTGTGAAGACCTGTGAAATAAAGGGTAACCATCCCTGAGCAGACCACATCACACAGGTACAGCCCCCAGGGGCTGAAGCAGTGCAGGCACAGCCCACAGACCCACGGGGAGGATGCTGTAGGCTGAGGAACCTGCATTCCAGAGAGCCACTCAGCAGCCTGAAATCCTTTGCAACCAGAGCTTAATGCTAAGCTTCTCATCAGAAAGCCTGTCTGCTCTGAAATTCTGTTTGGATACTGATGAAAGAGAGGAACAAGGGGAGAAGGTACTGGAATGAGTTGGGCTCACAGCCTGTGATTTCAAATCTGAGATTGCTTTCAGTGGCATAGACAATGCCAAGCTCAGTAAGCAACCAAGGCATTGTTTCTAATTTCCAGGAAATATTTTGCTTTTCAAACAGCACCCAAAGGAAATCAGGCTTCCAACTCCTTCATTAAATGCCCATCCTGAAGTGACTGACAGTTCTAGAAACTGAGATCATGCTGTCTCAGTTGCATTTTTTTTCACATAATTTTAAAAATAATTTATATTGTATTAATACAGTGGTTAAAATTAATAGTTTACATCTCAAAAAATAGCATACAGTATTCACTGGACACACATAGAGGAATGTTTTATGGTTTTTTATGGTTTTTTATCAGCCTTTTAACTTACCCACATAATAATCCTCATGTGATAGAACGTATAAATCATGTCCTTCTCTCGCTTCTTTATCCACTTCCTCAAAGGTTTTTGGTGGATTTACAACCTCTCCAGCTGTTAAATCTGGAAACAAATAAAGAAAGTATGGTTAGGGGAGCTAAGGGGGGGTCAATGTCTTGTTGGGTTGGTTCTTGATTGTAAACAATGCCTTGTTAGAGAAGTCACTAATACTGCGGAAGGGTGACACTTCTCACCACATTTCTAGTCAATCTATATTCAATCTAATCACATAATGGGAGAGAATCACAGAAACCCAGATGAAAAGAACTTTTGCAAGAAAGCTAAGCAACACAGATGTGATTTCCTCCTGTGTGTCTCCAGGAAAGATACACATGTCAAGGAAGTTTCTTCCATGAGACCTATTAAGAGCTGTTGGGGAAAGGAAGGTAAGTTGACAGCTACCTAAAGAGTTCTCCCAGGAAATCTATAAAGGCAGACGAGAAAGAGAGCCAAAAGCCCTGCTAGTTACATGCTATATGTTATATGTTACATGTTATATGTTCTCATTGCTTGTTTCTTCATCGTAACTGAAAAATTTTTAGGCCTTTCAGTAACTGTTATATAATAGCCCTTCTCTTGAAATGGAGTTGTTGGACTCATAGAGCATGTGCTAGATACTAAATTGCAGATTATCTTGTATTTACAGGAAATATGTTTTATTGGCACATTTTCCTACCTTTGAAGACTTTTATTCCAAATCTAGTATTAATTATATCCAAGCCCTCAGGTAACTTAGAAGATTGATCATGTGATCTACCCAAAGGTGCTTCACGATTACTGGAGTAAATTGCTTCTTTCATGTCTTGCATCTTTTCTTGAAATTCACTTTTAGCGGCTGGACTTATCAATGAAGCTACCTGAAGACAACACAAACAACACCAGAGGCAGGGAAACCAACAAACTCTGATCATTCACACATCACTATGACTACCCACACAAAAAAAAAGTCTGCTCATAAGTGCTCTAATGAGATCTTCCATGGTTACACTCATAATTTTATCCACTGACTTGCAAACCAAAACTGTATCTTGAGAGAATAATAACTAATGCTACGCTAAATTTCCAGCTAAATAAAATACTCATTGTGAGATATTTTTATTTTATGCTAGTTTTTCCACATTTTCTGACTGCAGTCTTTCTTTTCTTAGCACATATTAGAAACTATAGTCAAATTATAATGTTACCAAAAAAAAAGTGAGTTGATTTTTCAGGCTATCCATCAAAGTAATGTGGATTCTAGAGAAGATTTATTATTAGACTCTCATTGAATATTATATAAAGAAATATTGAAAAAAGTAGTAGCAAATACAATTGATCCAAACCCATGCTTATCAAACTGACTAGGCTTCCAACCCTTCCCACAGATAATATTTAACTAATAATGCAAAGTCTTCAACAGACAGTACAGGCTAATCCAGTACAGATCAATCCATTCAACAAAAAACTTCTAAGGAAGGACACCAAAACCTGGCTGTCTTTCATTTTAGATATGCCTAATAAATGTCCTACTCAATATCCTCTAATACTAGGACTTACTTTGTCCTTCATAAAAATCCTTTGTCCTTCATAAAAACACACTTTACTAACACTACTGCTGCTTTTAGAGATAGGAACACTAACTATGTGATAAAACTACCAATGATCTCTTCAGTCGTTTGATTGCAAATTACAAAGATAATCTCTAAAGAATACACAAAATAGTCTGACATATCCAAACCATCAATTTTTAGACAAAAAAAAATTTAGACAAAAAAAAGTTTCAAGCCAAAGGTAAGAAAGTATACAGAATAATCACACCAAACTAACCACATTCTCAGATAACAGCTCTTTTGCAAGGAGCTTAACTGGTTTTATCTCTGTAACCCGGAAAAAGCAAGCAGCAAAATTTTTAGGTAGAAAACTGTTCATTAACTTAAATCTTGAAATGAATTTAATAATTCAGGAGTTGCTACGGAAGTTACATCACTGATAACGGTCACTGAACTTCAAATATTTTTCCAGTTTCAATAATGCTAAATAAGTCCGATGATTTGACCTCCGAACTCAGGTAATTCACAGCAGCTGTGAAATGCTGCAGTATAAATCACTCAGCTATGTACCTTTATCCATGACTATGAGGAAATCAGTGGCTTTCATTAAGAACACTCTTAAGAGCTTCGTTTTTAAAATAGTAAATGAGTCACATTCTTACAGTGAGTTTGGAGCTTGACCTTATGCCATGTGTCAAGTCAGTCGCAACATCAGGATCATCCGCTCTACCATAGAATATTATTTTAGCACCAGGAGCTGGATCTGTTGTATTTCGAAACTTTTGTACAACGGTCGGAGTAACAGGCTATACGTAAGGCAAGGCAAAAACAAGTTTACAGCAGACATTCACAAAACATTAATGAAAAGAAAATGTACTGCAGACATTTGTGTCATTCCAGATATAAGAACAAAACATGAGGATGCTTTAGGGCTGTAGTACATGCACATGCTCCTGCAGATGCTGATACTGTAAGCACAAGGTCAAAATAACCCAGACTAAATTTTATCAAACCAGCATTGCTAAGTTTCAATGCTTCCCATTTTTTTTTTTTTTAAATTTGGGTAACAGCTGCTTCACACGCTCTTGATGAAAACTAGATGTTACACAAACATATTTCAGAAACCTTTAACCTAATTCACAGCAATTCCACCACCAATGGAGCGATTTTGGAAATTCTTTAAACCATAGTGTTGTGGGGTTTTTAGCTGTCATTTAAAGGGAGACTTGCGATTTACAGGATCCATTTGTGTCGCAGTAGCCTCTGACTCTTCAGGGCTAGGGAGAAGGGCCAGTGGGAATCACAATTCTGGCAAGCATCCTTGCAAAGAAGAACCTCCATCAGAAGTAATAATAATTCCCAATAATTGCTCTAATTGAATTACCAGAGAGAAAAATTATATAAAACAATTCTGTTTAGTCCCAACTAAGCAAGCACGGCGACTTTTGTAAAATACGTGGAATGAAAATGAACTGCCAGAAGTGTTTTCCAATCCTGCCAGCTAGTCTCTATAATTCCACGTGACAAAACCCAACACTGAAATAAATGGTAGTTTCAAAAGCGAAATGACGCACAAAAAAATCCAAGAGCCTATAAAAAACCAACTCACCCTGGGTAACACCTCTTTCAGACAATTCGTAACCGTGTTGCGCGCGGGACGCAACTCTCCAGCCTAAACAATGCAATCAAAAAATAATGCATAACGACACTCATAGTAATAATACACACAATTAGTCAAATTGGGATCTGACAATCTGACACCATGCACGGGACGTTGTCCAGCTGTCCCCGTTTTGATGGGGGTGGGAAGGAACCACACCCAGTACTGGGAGAGAGGGGGCTAGCAGAGAAATGCGCCTTCCCCTCCCACACGCCGCCGCTCTTCCAGCCCCTTCCCTCAGCGAGACTCCGCCCCAGAAAGGGGCAGCTCCGCGGCATCGGTGAGACCCCTCCGGCGACCGCACTCACGTTGGGCAGCTCTGGAGTGCTGTCGGGGGCCGTCTCTTCAAGGCACGGCGGTGGCTGCTCTGCCATGGCCGCCGCTTACTCTGCTCGCTCGGTAACGGCGGCGGCGGCGCCGGGAGGGCTCGTGCGCTGCGGCCGCCGCTCACAGCGCTCCGCCATCCCCTCGCACCCACCGCCCTCCATCCTGGCCCCTCACGCAGCGCCCCCCGTCCTGCCCCTCACAGCGCTCCGCCATCTCCCTCGCACCAGCGCCCTCCTCTCCTCTCCTCACAGCCCTCCCTCCACCGCCCTGAGCACCCGCCACCCCACCTTACATCTCACACCCCTCGGCGAAAGTCAGGAAATAAATTGCATTGGGCTGTTTTGTAAATGTCATGATGTAGAAAAATAATTAAGGCCCAGCTGCACAGGTCACACGTTCCTTAGACCGNAATTTGGGTAACAGCTGCTTCACACGCTCTTGATGAAAACTAGATGTTACACAAACATATTTCAGAAACCTTTAACCTAATTCACAGCAATTCCACCACCAATGGAGCGATTTTGGAAGTTCTTTAAACCATAGTGTTGTGGGGTTTTTAGCTGTCATTTAAAGGGAGACTTGCGATTTACAGGATCCATTTGTGTCGCAGTAGCCTCTGACTCTTCAGGGCTAGGGAGAAGGGCCAGTGGGAATCACAATTCTGGCAAGCATCCTTGCAAAGAAGAACCTCCATCAGAAGTAATAATAATTCCCAATAATTGCTCTAATTGAATTACCAGAGAGAAAAATTATATAAAACAATTCTGTTTAGTCCCAACTAAGCAAGCACGGCGACTTTTGTAAAATACGTGGAATGAAAATGAACTGCCAGAAGTGTTTTCCAATCCTGCCAGCTAGTCTCTATAATTCCACGTGACAAAACCCAACACTGAAATAATTGGTAGTTTCAAAAGCGAAATGACGCACAAAAAAATCCAAGAGCCTATAAAAAACCAACTCACCCTGGGTAACACCTCTTTCAGACAATTCGTAACCGTGTTGCGCGCGGGACGCAACTCTCCAGCCTAAACAATGCAATCAAAAAATAATGCATAACGACACTCATAGTAATAATACACACAATTAGTCAAATTGGGATCTGACAATCTGACACCATGCACGGGACGTTGTCCAGCTGTCCCCGTTTTGATGGGGGTGGGAAGGAACCACACCCAGTACTGGGAGAGAGGGGGCTAGCAGAGAAATGCGCCTTCCCCTCCCACACGCCGCCGCTCTTCCAGCCCCTTCCCTCAGCGAGACTCCGCCCCAGAAAGGGGCAGCTCCGCGGCATCGGTGAGACCCCTCCGGCGACCGCACTCACGTTGGGCAGCTCTGGAGTGCTGTCGGGGGCCGTCTCTTCAAGGCACGGCGGTGGCTGCTCTGCCATGGCCGCCGCTTACTCTGCTCGCTCGGTAACGGCGGCGGCGGCGCCGGGAGGGCTCGTGCGCTGCGGCCGCCGCTCACAGCGCTCCGCCATCCCCCTCGCACCCACCGCCCTCCATCCTCGCCGCTCACAGCGCTCCGCCATCCCCTCGCACCCACCGCCCTCCATCCTGGCCCCTCACGCAGCGCCCCCCGTCCTGCCCCTCACAGCGCTCCGCCATCTCCCTCGCACCAGCGCCCTCCTCTCCTCTCCTCACAGCCCTCCCTCCACCGCCCTGAGCACCCGCCACCCCACCTTACATCTCACACCCCTCGGCGAAAGTCAGGAAATAAATTGCATTGGGCTGTTTTGTAAATGTCATGATGTAGAAAAATAATTAAGGCCCAGCTGCACAGGTCACACGTTCCTTAGACCGATTGTTAAATCATTGAAAATCTACCTGCTTTCAGACAGGCGGGTTGAATCTTGAAGTTGAAATGAGGTCTTGCATGGTCAAAAGTTTGATCAAACTTTCAATCTTTATTACTGTAATAAAAAGTACTGTCCCTTTCACAAACGTTGTCACATGCTAATAAAATATTGTATACTGGGGCTGTTCCAGTAGAGAAAACTGCAGCTCCCACCCACACATGGAGGTGGGTGAGAGAAGCCCGTCAGCACTACCCCATGTATTAGACACGTGAGTGCTCTCCCTGTCTTAAATGAGTCAACACCTCGTATATCTAACTCACTAAATGTGCCTTTTAGAAACAGACATGGATTATTTCAGAAAAGCAGTTTTTTAAAGACTAAACAAGTTTCACCGCTGTTTAACAGACCCTCAATTCTTACAAAGACTTTTATTCTCAGATGACATTTAGCAAACTATCCCCTTCTTCCCAGCAAAACATCTCAATCACATCCTGCTCCGTCCTCCATAGTCCTTCCTTCAATGGCAAAACCAATTTTAGATAAATATACAAACCTTAATCATAATTAATCAAACATTAACAGGTGTTACCATTTTATTCCCTGCTCTGACATTTGTTTGGTAAGGACTTTAAATGAATGATGCTAAATTAAAACTAAATTCCTTTTCTACAAACGGAAGGTGAGAGGGTCAGGCAGCCACTGCTGTCTAATGATCTGCTCTGGCTGTCCAAGTTGCCAACAGTAATTGTCAGTGCCATGATCCATGAACTTCCAGCACATACAAATGTATCTTGGTCTTCTCCAGGCAAAAACCATCACGTATAGCATCAACTATGATCTAGCTGTGGCAATGCTGGTGCTCTTCTTCAAAAGAGTGGTTTTCCGCTGCAGACATGGCTGCACCACACCCCTAATATGGAACACCCGTGTCCACTTGGGAACTAAAGAAGCTCTTGCAAAGTGTTAATGTGTTCAGTTCTTTTCATATTTCAATCATATTTGTTGTTGCTTGAAGTTGTGTTCCTGCGAAATAAAGCAATAATTTTTGGTAGTTTAATAAATAAAATGATTGGTTATGTCTTGCCTTGTGATCCATTCATTTGTAAGGTGTAATTTCTATCTGGGAAAGTTGTCAGAAGGGAGAACTATTTATAAATAGGAAGAGCAAAGTACAGTCATGTAAAAATTAGATGCTAATTTTTACATTGGAAAACTGGGACTGGGGGAAACTGGGACTTTTTAATCTCAGGATAAAATTCGGGAAATTGAATTTTTGTCCTTGTGTTTGTTGTATTTCTAGATGGCTCTCTACCTGTCCTCAAGGTGGTATCATTTTTATACATTCTGTGCATTGCTGATTTATTTTTACCTTGTTTTTTTCCCCAGTAGGTGGCCACACTTGCTAATTAAAAGCATCCACTCAGCCTCGATGGAGTGGGTTGTGTCAAAGGCATAAAAATAGGACTTGGGCATGTAAAAACAGTGCCTATTGCAGAAACAAGTAGAGCAGAAGTCCTCAGCCTTCTTTTTTTTTGCCTCTCTGTGCTTCTTTTCTTTTTTGCAGAAACGTGGATCCCCTATAAATCAATGTGAAACTTACTGACAATATACATTCTTTCCTATAATTCTTCTCATTCTGGAATCAGTGTCATATCCATTCTTTCTTATACTGAAAGTTATTTTGGCCACAGAAAGAATACTTTTGGGGTTGGAAGGGCCTGTAATTTTAAAGATAAGATAATGAATTAACAAAAAACAGTTGAACTCAATTTTAGAGAAAAGATTAAAACTTTCTTTACTCCAGCATGAATTTGTCATCTCCTAAGTCAAAAGTAGGATCTCTGGAGAAAGCTCTTTGGAAAAAGTTGAACAAAATTTTCCATTCTACAGCAGCACTTTTTTTCCTCAACAGTACTTGACATTTCACTGGTTTCTGACATCCAATTCCCACAAGCTAATGCCTTTTTCTGTCTTGTTTAGACTAAAACAGAGGAATGGAAACTGTCTAAGACCCTGCATTTTACTTTCTTTATGAAGCGCAAACACCCCATGTTCTGCAACACAGCTCTCACTCTGACTGTGGTGCTGGCAAAGACTGGAGTCAAAGCACTAAGTCTGTAGATTCCTTAAGGTCTCTAAGGCCAGAGAACTCCGTGTAAAACACTCCAAATGTTCTGAAATGTCTGAATGACGTCAGGCATGGCAATGCAGTTTGCTGTTACTGCCTGGTTGTTTTCATGTTTTTTTGTTCAATTCATTTACGGATAGGAAATTACTGGTTTCTGAGTGCTGCACACTTTCTGTATGTTATGCTATGACCAAGTCAATGTAGGTACAGAGAAAATGTACACAAGTAGAGATAGAAGACAGAAAAAAAAGAATGTCATAGCAAACAACAACAACAACAATAATAATAATAATAAACAATGGGAAGTTCAAACACAATAAAGAGATTCTGCACATCCTCTAAAGTCAACTTCCACTTATTATTCCACTACAATCTAGCATTAGATTTAAACACGAAAAGGCTGAACAGAACATAAAACCCTGCTGAGAAATGCTAAAATAGATGGAAAGCCACCTGGTGAAACCATGACCCACTAACATAAATTTGTTAATATCACCCAACACAGTGATATACTTTTTGGTATATGATAGATGAACCACGATGAAATAAAATATGAAAACACGACCACTGGTAGGGGCTATCTGTGTGATTTCAGAGCTTTCCTTCAACATCTTTTTGTGCAGACAGCAACGGAAGAAACTTGTCTTCACCACCAGAACTCACAGAGACTTGTCAAGCCTGAAATACAGTAACAGGAACTTGGTCATTTGAGTACTGCCACAGTCTCATGCCTCTATTTCACACATTCACAGTGAATCTTTGGTGTTTGCTGTCCCATTCTGTCAGTGTCAACCAGCTGTGAACAATTTGGGCGTCTCACAAAGCAAGAGAGACGTGCTACAGCTCTGCGTTGCAGTCAGAGAGTTAAGTTAGCCAGCAGAAACCTAAACATGTAAAACAGGCTTCCTAACAGCAACTGTATCATTTGAATAGAATTCCTGCATCAAAAATTCCATTTAGCCTAGAATTTCAGATACATCCGATAAGCTGAAAGATTATTTCAATTTTATGAAGTATTTATTTATATTAGAAGCATAGATAATGATCCTTACATATGGAATAGTATGGTCCTTTATGGATAAGATTAAGTGAAACACGAAACATCATGTATGACATGTTTAATCTCTAAATTGAATTTAGTTCAAGTAATTCTAAAGATTCGGTGTAACATTTTTCCACAAAAACTGTTTATGTATGTACTGTGTCTGGCTGAGATGGAGTTAATTTTCTTCATAGCAGCCTGAATGGTGCTGTGTTGTGGATTTGTGACTAAACTACTGTTGGTAACATAGCAATACTTCAGCTACTGCTGCACAGTGCTTGCACAGGGTGAGGACTTTCTCTTTTTCCCTTTTGTCATCAGCCCCACCCAGGAAGAAATACTGCTGATGGTCCAGAAACATGGGAGTGGAATACAGCCCAGACAGCCGACCCAAACTGATCAAAGGGATATTCCATCTCACGCAACATTATGCTCAGCAATAAAAAACGGAGGTGGACAAAGGAGATGTTTTCCAAGTTGACTGCTGCTTGGAGACTGGCAGGACACTGATCTGTTTGTGGGAGGTAGCCAGCCGTTTCCTTTGTATTGCCTTTTTGCTTCCACTTTCCTTCATCTATTACACTGTCTTTATCTTAACCCACAAGTTTTCCTGCTTTGTTCTTCCTGTTATGATCTCTGTCGTACTGCAGGGAGGTGAGTGAGTGAGTGAATGAGTGAGTGAGTGAATGAGTGAACAGCTGCCAGGTTGACTGGATGCTATCTGGTGTGCCAGTGCATGCCTGTCAGGTGTGTAGTAAAACACATTTGTCAGGAATCTGCTGTTCGCTCAGCAAATCCTGCAAACCAGTTGAACATACTGAGACCAGTCAGAGGGTTATGGCAAATAAGCAGTGTATTAGGGCAGGACTACATGATTTAAAGGGCAACACTTACAAACATTTAGCAAACTCACAGCTCAAAAAAGTTTGTATACTTTCAGACATGTTTCTCTCTACATCACTGGGGAATAGAAAATGTATTTTAATTTTTTTGAAGTTACATACTGGCCTTTCACAAAACACTTATGTAAGTGATCAACTTAATAAAGCAGAAAGGGGAAATTGTTACTCTGAAACCAAACTGGTTCCAATGAAAAAGTATGTGGAAAAGAAGAACTGATAAAGATTAAAAGAAAAAGAACAATCTGTTTTCACTCCATTCACTTCAGTATGTTCAGTATTGATACGTCGTACTAGGGAAGGGGAAAGTAGCATAACACTGACCACAGGCTTTACATAACTTGATTTTTGCTTCATTTAAGTATATGTGGTTTAACTAAAACATATTTTGAGAAAACAACATCAACTTGATTATTTCCTGTGATGGAGTATCTAAACAATCTTCATTAAATTGTACCAATTACTAAATGCTATTATTGATAAACTTACTAAATGTCTTACCAGTTTGTTTTATTATTTCTTTCAAATGCCAATTCTTAGACCTTGTTGAAGCTGCTATACTGAAGAAACACTTATCACGATTGTTGTGTTTCCGCTACAAGCTTCCACTTACAGCCTGTGGCCAACTGGCCTTTATCCTGCCCTCTCACAAGGTCATGCTTCATGGTATGAAGTAATCAAGACTTGTTCTGGGTTAGCAACCCATTTTCTCCAGTTTTTAGCACTCTGACAATAATGAGCCAACCTGTAAGGCTTTATCAGTGGCTGTTCAGTGTTTAAAAAAGGCAAATTCCCGATGGCAATTCAGGTTTTCCTATGTAGTTCCTCTTTTCAACTCATTTAACTAATAGATTTGGAAACTGGTTCTTCTGAAGTATTAAACTAGGACTTGTCTCTGTGTGTGATACCCAGCTCCCATCCCTGGCACCTCAGTGGCCTCCTCAGGCTGCAGTGCAGTCCCTAAGGGATCGGCAGAGAATCACGGAACAGTTTGGGGTGGGAGGGACCGTAAACTCCCAACTCCCCTGCCTTGAGCAAGGACACCTCCTACTGCAGCAGGTTGCTCAGAGCCCCACCCAGCCTTGCCTTGAACACTGCCAGCGATGGGGCATCCTGAACTTTTCTGAGCAACCC
>VXBB01013954.1:7204-37831 GCA_013399915.1 Illadopsis cleaveri | reverse complement strand
AACCGGAAGGGCACGGCGCGTGCGGGCCTGACGTGGCGGCGGCGGAAGTGCGTGTTGTGTGTGTGTGAGTGTGTTTTGGTCGGGGCAGAGGCGGCGGCGGAAGTCGGCGGCGGGGCTGGGTGAGGCNGAGGGCTGTGCCCCTCGAGTAGCTTGTGAGATATGGAAGGGGAGGTTGGATGATGGGTCCCCCGCTTTCCCTTTCGCTTGCGTCTGGAAGAAGGACGGTGAACTAGGTGGGAAGTAAAGTGCTCCCGACAACGCGTCGCCATCGGGGGGATCGCGACAGGCCTAGTATGCTGGACATCTTCTGCATCGCACTGAATTGGAACTAGACACAAAGCTAGGGTAGGGCGGAGGAACAAACCTAGGCTTTTTATGTTATAGAGGAGAGCTGAATTGCATAAGAACTATCAAAATGTTCGAAACAGGGCCACGAAAGGCTGTTCTCTCGGAATTTTTAATGATTTTTTTTCCCTATCTTATATCTCTGTCAGAGCTTGGGGATGGAAATGACAGGCTAAACAGCTAATTGGGCAGCTGAAATTAATCCGTTTCTTTCATGTAACGTTCAGGCAAAGTAAAAATCGTGGCGTTTTTTATTTTTTCCACTTTTATAATGACTCGTCAGAGTTACAGTCAGGCTTACCTACAGATTGCATATAGGTATTGTTCTTCCATGATGAGAAATGTCAGGAAAAGGTAGATGTTGGCTGAAGTGAGGTGGTTGGAGACAATGGTATTATAGTCATCACTTACATTTCCTGTATGATAAACCAGTTTATCTGAAAGCAATTAGTGCCATTCAGCATTCAGATGAGCTTATGAGATGGCTATTGCCTTTAATTGTAGGGCTATGATTTTTTTGCAGCAACTGTGTTGAGTCACTTGTTTAACTTAAAGTCGCATTATGTTTCAATATAAACTGGTTTACATGTGACAAGCATTTTGCTAGTTGTCCCTGTCGCTGTCTTGAAGACTGAAGTAAGGTGTCACACTAATCCTGCTGAACCTGGAAGGAATAACAGAAAATTCGGTTAGTAGGAGTGGCTAATATGTAAGGCTTTCTAGTTACTGCTTTTTAAAACGTTCAAGAAAGTCCAGATAAAGGAATTTAAAGTAGATAGATAATAGTTGCAGCCTCAGCATTGCATGCTTTGTGTCTGTTAATGCAGTGTACAAAAGTTTATTAGTAAGAAACAGTGTTGTTTGCTATGAGATATAAAAGTGGTGGAATGTTCCAGTTTTAAATTTATCGTGAATTTTTTCATGTGGCCTTTGTATTTGATAATACACTTAATCACATTAATTGTAGGAACAGTGCTCACTGTCTTAATCTCTTCATTAGGCTGGCTTTTGTCACCAGTGTTACTTTGATACTTCTGTATTAGCTGTCTTGTAGTTGAAAATAGGCCAGTGCTTATGCTTACATGACTGAATTATACCATTAACTTGGGAGTTTGTAGGTATTGGCTGGGACTATTGGTATTTTGTACACACTTAAGCATAATAAGATTTGTGTTTGATCTGTTGAAATACTTAGGACTTTTTCATAAATAAAACTCAGACTATCCAACAGCATACAAATTTCTCTTCTGGAGTGAGGAGAATATCCAGCATCCAGTAAATTAGTTGGTGGGATTACCAGGAGTACTTGGCTAATAATATGCTCCAGGCTTTGTGTTCTGATTTTTCAGCATGGACCTGCTCTGTCATGGGGAGGGGGGGATATTCAGGAGAAGAGTGAAAATTCCTACTTAGCAGAGTGACCTATGTATTTGTACTGCCCAAGACTGCAAAATGGAGTTTTTATGTTAAACTCTATAAAAGTGAGAAAATCTCCCTCATTTCCATCCATGTGAAGCCATCCATCTCAAAAATTTTTATAGTATTTTCATTAGTAGATTTTTATATTAGTAGATCACTTCCATAACTCCCTTATGTATCAGTTTAAGAGCTTGTTTCAAGACAAGCAGTTGTGTACTTGCTTTTGTGTAGGTGAATGAAAATGTCTTACCTAGGTCAGGTTTTCTTTCTTTACATATTCCAAACATATTGATTACAATGTATACAAAATTGGAAGAGGAGGAGAAGGGGAGCCATATTAGTGGATTTTTTCCAGGAAATTTTCACTGGAGCTGAGTTTGCAGTGTATGTGTAGGGTACTGAGTGTACTATTCCTCCCAGGTTCTCCAGGTTTGTATTTTACTGGTGAATTAAGAAATAGTAGAATGACTGTGACCTGAGACTTGGAGTGTGCATGGGGGACTGTAGCACTGAAATCTCCTGAATCTTTGTGAGGCACTGTATGCTCAGCTCACAGATGTGAAAAGAACAGGCCCAAACCATTTGTAGTGGCTGTGTCAAACTGCAGTACTGCTTCTCTTCAGATTAAGCAGGTACTTCCCTTGCTTATTGTGTATGTATGCTGCCATGTCGTGAACTTTACCTGCAGAGTTTTGGCATCATCTGAAACTTCAAAAGATGATGATTTCCATATACTCTTATAGAAGGTGTTAGTGACTTTTTAATACATCACAGTCATCTGGATGTGCTCTATCAGGTTTTCAGTCTTGCATTTTCTTTTATCCTGAACTGTTGAAAAGTAGGTAGTATGACTAGTAGGCTTCATTATTAATTTATTAGATGTATTGATGTGACTGTTGAATGAATGAGGTTTGCAGTATGTTTCTTAGATGGCCTTCCTCTCAGGTACTGTAGTCTGCTATCAGCCTGAGAGCTGCTTATTTTTGTACATGGTATCTGACTGTCTAGAATGACTTCAGGGGAGGGATGCTGTAAGAATGTAAACTCTGAAGTTCTCTGATAACTACAGCTTCTGTAGCTTGGGCATCTATAAAAATCGAACTAGATATTTTTCTTGACATCCTGTGTTAGCTTTGTGTTCTGAAGTAGTGTTGCAAGGGGCAGTAATTACTGTTCTGTCAGTGATAAAAGTATGAATTAACTACAAGCTGTAAATGCTTTGGTAAAACTGATAAATATTATTGTTAGTTAAATGGCTTTTTCTCGTACCTCCTTTTGCTCTCAGTATAGGAAACATCAAACAAAAAAGCAGTCACAGGGAGTAACCTGTGCAGTGGCTTGATTTCCTCACTGTGTGTCATCCAGAAGTCACTTGCTTCCAGGAGTACTAAGTCACACAGCCATTGGATGTTATCCTTATGTCTTTAGGAACACTGCAAAGTCTTGAAAAACATGGGATGTGTTAAGATTAAAGGGTTTATGGTTGTCCAAACACGCTGGAATGCTACAGCAAACAGATGAGGTTTTTTTCATTTTAAAACAGAAATAACTTAATTGTCTTCATTAGTTTTCCAAAGAAAAAGATAAACAAATGGCTAACAGTATTCTGAGCCACCTATATTTTGGTTATGCCTTACTGCATTCTCTATTGTAGTACAATTAGGGAGAGATTAACTGTTGTCACTGATCCATTTTTATGCAAAACACTCCACAACTTCTGAAGCATATTTCTGCAACATGGAGGGGGAAGAGTCTTGCCTGAGAACCAACACACTAGTAGGGCAAAATTGTTGTTTTATGGTGTAAGAATGAAAGGTCTGGTATTTTTAAAATAACTGGATCCATTCCTGTATTCTGAAATATTTCACCAAAATTAGTTTAATGAATAAGAATCTTAGTATAGAATTAACGTGGTACTTAATAAGAACGGTAGTAGCATTTGCAGGGCCTTTTTTGCTTCATTCTTGCACTGTGGAACACTTCACATATTGCTAAGAATATGTAGCTAAAATGTGATACTTGATAAGATTGTTGTACACCTAAAATTTAAAAAATATATATTTTTGATTTAAGTGTGATGTAATAGTGAAATGGAACACAAACTCAGGACAGAATGCAAAATGGTTATATCCTACCTTGAAGAAGTTACATTATTTTGTGAGATATGACAAAAGGAGGAACATGAGCAAATAGAAGTGTCTCTAAGATGCTGAAAATATTTTTAAGACCTGTATTCTGTTTACAGTGAGAAATGGAATATCTGTTTTTCAGTTGTTATGTTATCCTCTGTTTTTCAGTTGTTATGCTATCCAGTGAATAATGCTAAGATTCTTGTTCTCATTTATTCCATGAATATTAGTTTGTAAGGTAGTCACTTACTGAAGAGTAGGGTTCTGCTAGACTGCTGAAGCACCTTCCAGGAAAGAAGGTTTTTCAGGACTTGGGTTGAGGCAAAGGGAGGGTTAGGAAGGAGAAGGAAGGCTTAGCATCTGAGCCAGGCCTGTAGCAAACTGGAATACTCAAGTGCCTGATCTGTGTTCTAAGGGGTTTGAAATAGGAAGATGGCTAAAGATACTGCTTGGTTTAAAATGTAGTTGCTTTATCACAAGGAATACAGGAAGTTGTTTGAAACATGTTTGCTTACTTTTTTGCAACATATGAATTAAAGCCATTTTTTGCATTAGGAGCATGTACTCTAACCTAACTCTAATCCTAGATGTTAGAAAAGCTGTATCCCTGCAAAGCGTGCTCATTCCAGTAAAAGATCAGCTGGAGTAGGACCAAATTATGGGCTAGTTTTGAGAGGTCTTTTGTTTTGTATCTACTGTTAAGTGTGTAAAAGCATAAATATTAGGGTCAGAAGTGATACCAGCAGAGTCTAAAGGCTTCCTTTCCAATTGAATAAGTTCTGTGGGTGGGGTTTTTTAAGCAGCTGGAAAGAAGAGTAGGCAGGCTAAGCAATATGCTGTTCATACTTGTTCTTAACGAATATCTCTGTTGTTAATATTGATCTAGGACATGCGTAAGTATTGGAAATAGAAATTTGTCATCATATGGTAGTTCTCTGGTAGCTTGTACAAAGTGGCCTGGAATTCTTACTGGTCAATTGGTTTTCATATGAAAGGCTTCTCTTTTGCTTCTCAGTACAGCTGTTAATTAGAGAGGTTATTAATGGTTTGTATGTGAAGATCTGTACTTTTATTTAAGAAGTGAATAGAACTACACTTGCGAAGAAGTTATTGTGGTGGTTGAGTTTTCCCAATTTGCTCCGTTTTTTAGCATCCCTGAGCAGTGCTGACTTTGGAATATTGGTTAGCAATAGCGTAATTATGAAAAGTTATTGCTTCTTGCCATTTGATATTTTACTGACAATTTGAAAGTCTGAATCTGTTGTGTTATACATCAGTCTTGATTTGTTAAGAAATAACAGGAGACTGAAGTCTTGCAAGAGGAGGCATAATTGGATTTTAATGTGCTAATTTGAAGCTTTAATGGAAAGACTAGGTGTTGAAGATAACTGGTTCATGTATCATAAATTCTGGCTATTGTTGACAACTTAGCAATGATGGTACTTGTAGTCTGGACTGTTGACTTTGGTAAATACTAGGTCAAGTTGTATGTATTGCATTAGTGAATGAGACTTTTTCTTACTTGGTTTGTAAATCTAATGTACCCACTGTCTTTTCACAAAATAGGTTGTTACTGGCAGAAGAACCAGGATTCAGATTTCAGTGGAACTTGCTTTCAAAGGCTGTTGAAACAAAGGACTGCTTTTTAATTTGGACATGGCTAATCGAGGAGCAACAAGGCCCAACGGGCCAAATGCTGGAAATAAAATTTGCCAATTCAAACTAGTACTTTTAGGAGAGTCTGCAGTTGGCAAATCAAGTTTGGTGCTTCGTTTTGTAAAAGGACAGTTTCATGAATTTCAAGAAAGTACGATTGGAGGTGAGAAAATTAGCTTGTTAATTTGTTTCATGTTATGTTTTTTATATTTTCTTTGCCCCTGAAAATCTTTAATGTAATGGCACTTCTAGAGTGGATCATTGACAACAAGAACCAAATCTGACCCCTGTGTTGGTAATTGAGAACTATAACTCTCTAAGTTAAATGTAAACATCCTTTTAAAATGGAGGTAGTGGATGTGTTCTTGAACCACATAGTTTTGAAACCTGGGGTTAATGTTACATTTTGTTTGTAAGTGGGTGTGTAGCTCTTTTAATTGTGCTATATGCTTAATGCATGTAATAACTGCTTAGTAAGAATTAGGAGCTTAGTTTCTATGAAAAAAACCCGAGCATTGCATCTTCCAAGAAGCTTGTGTTTGTCACTTATGCATGCTGACTTTGGTTTTGGAGAACTTGCTACATTTCTGGATATATTTCTGTGTTGGTAATCACAAAATTTGTTGTGCTGTTTTTCCATTTTATGACTTCAAATGACACAGGTGCTGGCTACCATTATTTTAAAAAAATCTGTTTAACTTTAAACAGATTTTATTACACTCTTCCCTTTGGCAGATTTCTTAAGTTATATTGTATTTTGGATTTGTAAACTACCTAACAGCATACAGACTTTACAAAGTATGGATTTTATGAATTGATAAATATTCTCCAGTAGCTGCTGTTGCAGCTTGCATGAGTCAGCCTGTTCCATTGTAATATTTATGTGAAAGCCTTTCAGTGGTCTGTATGTCTTCACATACCAACAGTTGTTGAAATGTAAAAACACTGCAAAGCTTACAAAAATAAATACAAGCTGAATGTCATTGCATTCTTCTTTTGCCCTATTTCTAGCTGTTACATGTATTTATTTTTTCTGTCTGTCAGCATGAATAGAGAACGACATATTTTCTACTTTAGCAACCTTACTAATGCACACTTTTGGCTTTGTGCATTTTATGGCTTGAGGATTGGTGTTAGTATGAAAGTTTCTGTATGCTTTGATAAACAGCTGTGGTAATACTGAGAGCATTCTCAAAGATGAGTAGTGAATTAACTTTCCAATATCAACAAGGCTTTTAATTTAAAAAAACTGCTAAAATTAAGTGAAATTCATTGTTCCATTTGAGTGATCTCAAATTCATTTAACCTCCATTTAGTTTTTTCTTGTTTTAGTGTTTGGGATAACCCAAACCCTGTTGCACTGTTCAAAGTCTAAACAAAGGTCAGACAAGAGCCTAAGTTCAATTTCGGATGTATAAGGTTTAGTGTAATCTGTATTAACTTATGCCTTTTCTATATCAAATAGAAACAAGGAAATGCTATATAATGCAGCTGAGAGCTATTACATGCATCAATGTTGGGATTCAGAAAAGTTTTCTATAGAGAAAGCTGTCTAACTCTGTAGCTTGTAGTTGCCTAAGGCATAATTTTCTTTGTATACAGAAGGACCTTTTAACAAAGAGAGGCTTATGTGCATTGTGAATCTGGATAAAAACAACTGAAAGGGAGTGCAGTTGAAGGCAGACATGTTGGATGGTGGTGGTGTGGTTTTGCCACTTCAGACTAGTGTAGCAAGGCCTGTTAGTTGCTTAAGACAAAAGTATGGCTGTTAAAGATAATAGACTTTCAGATAATTAACAGATGATTAATTGTCAATTTACTATGGCCTTGGCAAGGTTGAAGAAAGTTATCTTTTTTGCAGAAATTAACTGGAATTTTTAAGTGGTTGAAATGTCACTTTGGACAAAAACAAGAGGATTGCATAGAATAAACCACTTGTTTAATTCTCTTTTCGAGTACATACCTTCATTTATGCAGTATAGGTACATTTTTTCTGTTAAGAGAATAATTTCTGTGAGAACTTCAAGATCAGCTTGCTTAACATCTTGTCTCTGCCTTGGAGAAATACAATATTGAGCTGGTTCTGGGGAGGAAGCCCTTAGTTTAGTGCAAGATGTATGGTGTTTTTCCACTCTGTTTTGGTTCTGGGCTGCTTAGGGAGCTGCCAAGTGGAGCCTGTTCTACCAGTGTTTGGATATGTAGCGTTTAGAGAGATTTATGTTGATTTAACATTGGAACATCAAAGCTTTTACCTTCCTCAGCCTGCCTGCTCATCTGTGATGGATGCTAATACCCCTGAAGCAGGAGCACCTGACCACTTAAGGAGTCAGCTTCTGGTCACGGTTTAACCCCAGCCAGCAACTAAGTACCATGCAGCTGTTGCTCCCAGCCGAGACAGGGACACTTCTGTAGGCTAGTTACAATGTCCTTTACAGAGCAAGATTGGCTTCATTTTGGTTTCTGTAATGAGTTGAAGGTTGCAGCAGTTTTGGAATGATTCACAGGCTATGATGTCTCAGAGTATGTAGGACAGGATGAGATCCCAGGTATGCAAGTGTTATGGGTCAGTGTCTCTTCAGACATTTAATTTAAATTGGCCACAGTCCATCAGTGTGCCTTGTGATCAGAGATCCTGCTTCAGCTAAGCAGTGGGCTCTCCTTAGTTTTAACATTGGTTTCTGTGCTGTGTGGGCACTCACCTCCATACGTGTGTTTGTACCTTAGTCTGAATGGAAAAGTTTTACTAGGAGTAACTGTTTGAAGACTTGGCATGAGTTAGTATTTTCTGTAACTGGAAGACCATTATTTATGGTAATGCGTTCAACTGTAGTGGCAATGGCTACAAGTTTCCCTGAAACTGCAGGCTGTTGAAGTTGTGCTGAAACAAATTCTTGAGATCACTTTCAAAGTCAAAAATATAGCTGCTTTGAGAACAAGAACTTATAAAAAGTGCTTCTTTTTATACCTGTTAGTGCTTCTTTTTCAGACCTGTTAGCTAAGGTGAAGTTGTTAGGAGCTGAAAATCAAAGTTTTAATATGCTATTGAAGTAATATGAATGTGTAGAACTGAAAATATCTGAGCTGTTGGATTATAGCATGATGGGATGCTATTGCTGGTACTCTTAACATATCCTCCTTCAACAGATTGTATCTAGAAGGTTTAGGAGAAGGCTTATGGTTACTCAGATTCACTATTATGAAAAAGGGAATTCTTTCCAGGTTTTGCTTTCTTATGCCTAACTTGAGGAAAGTCCAGTTGTTTAAGTAACTCCTCTGTGTTGATCAGACTGTCAGCTAATGCTTGCATCAAACCTGTTGTGTATTAATGGTAGGCTTGAATTGTTTTGCATTTCCGTGAACATAACTATATATATGGGTATAGAGATATAAGCAAACTTCTGGTTTCAGCACCTCTGTCTTTTTTGTAGCTGCTTTTCTAACCCAGACTGTATGTCTGGATGATACAACGGTAAAATTTGAAATTTGGGATACAGCTGGGCAAGAGCGGTACCACAGTTTAGCCCCCATGTACTACAGAGGAGCACAAGCAGCTATAGTGGTATACGACATTACAAACGAGGTGAGTACTGGATTAGGGATGCACAAGGGGGATTTGGAAGTTACCAGTCTTGCATTGATCTTTACTTATTTTTTTCTCACTGACTTGAGTAAATCAATTCATCATTTTGTAGAATCATAGAATGGTTTGGATGGGAAGAAGCCTTTAAAGGTTGTCTAGTCCAGCATTTCTGCCATGGGCAGGGATGCCTTATGCTGGACCAGATTGCTCGTTTCATACTGAACTTTGTAATGTCAATTTGTGTCTCTAAACTTTTCTGGCTAAAAGACTGTTTCTAAGGTTGAGGTGGGTTTTTTGTTTGTTTTTTTTTTGGTGATGCTTTTTTTATTCTTAAAAAGAGAGCAATAAAGAGAAAAAAATCCTCTTGTAGAAGTGTTTCTAACCCATCCTTAAATCAGTTCATGGAGTTTGAGCTGCTCATATTGCTGGTGGCGCTTTAATTTCTGATAGTGAAGACATTAATATTTTATTTTTACGAATTTTGATTAGGGATTGGAAAGGTAGCACAAGCTATTGAGACCAAAATCTGAGGTTATTACATTTGTTTTCTTTGAACATAGATCAGATAAGCTTCACTTGTTCCTGATAAAATGAGACTTAAACACCAAAACTCAAAAAGCCCCAGAAATCATGTACTATAATGAACAGTCTTCGGTAAATAAAAAGTAATTTTGAGGCCTTTTCAGTATAGCTGTTCATGCACTTGAATCTTCCAGGGAAACTGAAATTCCTGTTTTCTCTCTTAACCACTTCTTTCCTTACTCTGTCTACACAAAGATCTTCCTACCTACTTACTTCAGTGTTATCCCAGCTAAGCACAGTTGAGAACTAAGGTAGGAATGCTTCATTTTAAAAGCTCAGTCGGCAATTTGGAGTGTGCCTTTGGACTAAGGTAGCAGCCTTGCAATGGCATTTCATGCTTGAAGTGTAGATAACAGATATGGGGATAATAGGTGAGTACAAAAGGATGATAAAACTCAGTTGCATCATTTTGCAATCATTAACAGGAGTCCTTTGCCAGAGCGAAAAATTGGGTCAAAGAACTTCAGCGACAAGCAAGTCCTAACATTGTAATAGCTTTAGCAGGAAACAAAGCTGATCTAGCTAACAAAAGAGCTGTGGATTTCCAGGTATGTACCTCATTTTTGTTTATAGAAATTGCATTCTGTTTGAATAGGTAGTAAATAAACCTAGGGGGAGCTTATATACATAGCCTAGCTAGTTATTATGGAGGTCATGCTGTTAAGTATAAATGTCAACTGAGACTAATTAAGTTATACATGCTACCAAAAAACCTATTTCTGTATGAGTAATATGGAGGAATAGACTTTGTGGAATAATTAATTTGACTTTGAGGAATAATTAATGTATTTGTGTATCTTTAAGGCTAATTGAATATCTGTTTTTTGATATGACCTTTTTCTGTCTTCTACCCAAAATTACTGGTAACCAGAGTTTCAGTGGATGAGGTAGCAGTAATTCAGTGCAAACTGTTCTGTCTGCCTTGTCAGCCAGAGAATTTTGATTATTGTATGATACAAAGCTGATTGATGTGCCTAACTTGCTTAGGTTGTACTGTTGAAGCAGTGTTCAAATTTTAATTGAGCTTTTCATGGTATTTCTTTTGGTTTAGTCATTACATCTGTGCTCTCACTGGTGTATTTTATCTTCTAGAACGTTTAATCAAGTCATCGGAAAATAGCCTTTAAACTGAATTAAACTAACTGCAGGTAGTTTTGGTCCATTCATGATTGACTGAATTTGAATTAGGATAGTATTTATTAGTCAGTAATTTACGGTTTTTAATCTGAGGTCACTGTATGAGATACAGCTGCATATAGTAATGAATCCTTTTGTAACTATAGAGAGTTGAATTATAAGGTTAGCAGTAGTTTAGGTGTTTTTCTGCCAGTTTTCTAATTTTATTCTTCTGTGACAGTTGATAGGAGACTTTGGTGATCTATGAAAAATTGTGGTATTTAAGAAAAATTTCATACATGACTGCAGGCAATAATATAATCACATTTAAGTATAGTAGACCTACCTGTACTATTTTTTGAGCAATTACAGTCTTAATGTTTTTCAAATGTTAGGGTGTTTGCTACTGTGGATTTATGGGCTCCTTGTGGGCTTGACAAGCCTTTCTCATTGCAAATCACATATTAGATTTCTAGATATTTGTTAATGTGTTGTTTCAGATATAATTACATAGATCTTAGCAGGTGTCACTTAATTATGGAGTGCTGTGGATTATTCTTATCATAGGTATTCTGTAGTTCAGCTTTTTCACAGATTTCTTTTTGAATGCTAAGGCAGTTACATAATCATAAGCTGGAGATTCTCAGCTGAATTGACTAATAAGAAGTGGCAAAAATAGTAAGGTTTGTATGAGCAGTGTGTCAGATTAAAATTCATACTGAAAAGGGAGGTAACATGGCAAAATACTGAATACTGCTCTCATGCTATAATTGTGAATTTGTGTCAGGGTAATAACACTGTTCTGATCCATCTGCCTCAGTGGTTGAAAGACTCAAGATAGTTCACAGACTGCCTTTTTCCAGGGTAATAATATGCACTTGCTGACATTTGATGGCACTTTCTGAAGCTTATTTGTTCTTACTATTAGAGCTAATGTTCTGCATTGGGGTTGTCTCTTTCATAAATATTTTAATTTATTATTTAGTTTTGCCTGAGATTTATCCACCTGGATGTTTTTAAGACTAGTAGGGATCTTTAAGATTCCACTTCCAATTGTTTAACTGATTAGTGGAATTGTAACTTCTCCATAGCTCGTGTATAACATTGTCAGATGTTAGTTTTCACAAACTATTTTTCTTTCAAAATGCTGGAGAGATTGTTCCTTTGTAACAATTGAAAGTACGGTGTGTAATGATTGTATAAGTTTTCTTTTTTTTTTTTTTTAATGAAGTAATGTATTCTTATTTTAACTTTCAGGAAGCACAGGCTTATGCAGATGACAACAGCCTTTTGTTCATGGAGACGTCTGCCAAAACATCTATGAACGTAAATGAAATATTCATGGCAATTGGTGAGTTTATGAACAAACTGAGAACTTTAAGGCAATGGTTTTCATGAGATTCAGACCATGACAATCTTCTTAACCTAAGATATCTGTTTTCATGTAAATTATTTCTGATATTGAACTGTCCTTAAGCCCTTTCATTTGTTTAATTTTGTTTAAGCAGCTATCTGAAATCCAAAAGCTGTGCCAAAGATAACAATGTGTGCTTAAATTCAGTGTCCAAGTTATAAGTGAAGGACTCTGCATGTAAAAAGTAAATCCACTCATATTTTTAACTTAAGATAATCTTAGGGATTTCTGTAAAGATGCTAACATGTAATAGTAAGTACAAACCAACAATTTTTGTGTGTTCCATTGATACCCAAAATTGTATTTAATTGTTTATACTCGTGAAAGTGGAGGAAAAATAATTCATTTTTAGGCTGGCCACTAATCTATTTAGTAGTAACCTTAATTATAGTAAATGCTTTGCTAGTGGGTGATAGTAATGTGTAGCATCAAATAACCTCATTCTGTCTGTTTTGTCTATTGCACCTCTCTAACCCACATTTTATGAAAAAACATCATTGATGTTAAAATTAAATGTTTTTAAAGATGTCTTAATCTTCTGCTTTCCAAGCCAGGAGAGGAGGAGGTAATTTGTGGTGTCCTTCAAACTTCCAGCAGATGCAAATTGAATTATCAGTATAGCAACATTTTACAACAAGTACTTGCTTCATATTAACTAGAAATACTTGAAAAAGGGATAGACACAAACACTTAACTGTATGACAGGAAACTATATTTTTCTCATAAATGTTCAAGATAGGCCTACATTTAATGATACAGAAATGCTCAATTGTACTGTTCTGGTGAAATTTCAAAATTATTGTGTTTAATGGTGCAATTTGCTTCCTGTTAAAAAAAAATCCCCAAAATCTGATTTTTTTTTTTTTAATTTGATACATCAACAATAATTCTTGTTTCCATATTTTCATGAAGCCTACAAAGTTAATTTGAGGAAAAAAAAAGCCCAGTTAGTAACTGTGTGTTTTGACTGCAATGTTTTTTGGCCTTTTTTCATATCAGTGGGGTGAAATTCAGCTTTGTGAGTGCATCATAACAAGATCTGTGCAGCATTGGACTCTGAATGGAAATTTTGATGAGGTTATAAGTATTGCATGCAATTTGGAATGACCTGCAAAATGTGGATTCAATTCTCAGGACCATATGTAAATATGATCTTCAAACTGAGAGAAAATCAAAAGTGAGAATGTTGAAAGAACTGTTGGATGCAAGCTGCACCTGCTTGTAAATTGACTGCTTCAGCATTCATTCAGAACTTCCAGTTTAAAAACCCAATGTTAATTCAGTTCTAGATATAGTTCTAGAATCCAAAACATTGCTCTGAAGACGTTTTTCTGTTGGTGCATTGTCCCTCAGTACTGCCTCAGCAGCTCAGTACCATGTTGATTCTTGGGTTTTATCACAGAACTGTAGAACAGCCCAAGTTGGAGGGGACCTCAGAGGATCCCACCCTTTTGCCCTGCACCCTGAGGTTATCTGGCACCACAACATGTTGATGTCTGCTCTGCAGTTTTTTTGGCTGGGTTTCATTCATTTTAGAAACAGTTCTTTAAAAAAACTGACAGAAGTAATTATTTTGGAGTGAACCCATTCAGCCAAACTATAAAACAAGGGTGATTGTTGGGCCCTGATAAGATATAGGTCCATATAGGTCCTTTTGTGTAGAACTTAGCAATTTTCTGATGGAGAGAATTTAGGAGGAGCTACTGCTCAGAAGAGTGACAGCTTTCACCCTTATTTTTCATGTTAAGACTGAGGAGGAACCTTGGAGCTACAAGGGCAACAAAGAAATTACCAGTCAATTCACTCATAAGAACTGGAGAGAAGAGACAGCTTGAAGAAAATAGGAGTGGCTTCATCTGCTGCTGAGGGCCATTTTATATGTTGTCTGTAAACACTTATTCTGGCTGGATATCTGGGAACTTTTTGACCCATTTCTGTCTGTGTTTTGTGCCTTTTCAATGTTCCTGTATCTTTTTGCACTAACATCCTGATCTTAAAGCCTGTTCTGTGTGGGTGGATTCCCACAAGAGCTGTCATTTACTGGCATAGCACACCTGTGCAGATACATTTTACTGCTCAAGCTACCAATGTATTTCACTCCTGGAAATCATGGATAAAGTAGCTAATCATTAAGGAGTTAAGTGTCTTCCCTTCTTTCATTACCGATGCACTGAATCAAATCACATTATACAATGAGTATACAGATATGCCTATAATGTGTTGTTCTGTTTACTCAGGTGATTTAATCTTAGTAAAATCTCAGGTTTAACTCTTACTCCCTGTTCACCTTACAGCAAAAAAATTGCCCAAGAATGAACCACAGAATGCAGGAGCCAGCTCTGCCAGAGGAAGAGGAGTAGACCTTACTGAACCCACACAACCACCCAAGAGTCAATGTTGTAGTAACTAAAAGATAATTGCTTTAAACTGTTCTGAATATTCTTCTGCTTCCTAACTGTTAATAACCATGGAATTGGAGTGCTTAACCTGGTCCAGTACAGCTTCCAAACAGCGAAGAGACTTACGATAATAGTCAAGTTCATGATACAGAGTTTTCTTTTGACCTAAAATTTTAACATGCATGTATCCACCACTGGCTGTAATGTTTCAGCAGTAGAGGAGAGATGGAAGCGGAATAAACTTCCTTCTGTTGAAAGGTTTTAAAAATCAGTTGTTATTATTAGGGGTATAGAAGAACTACTTTCTGTGGACCTAATTGGCCAGTTCCTGTAGCCTCAATACTGATCACTGTTATAATAAATAGAATTGGGTCTTTTCATAATTCTCAGTTGTGCTTTAAAACCTTAGAAACAGGGTCTAAAAATTACTTAAACTTATTTGCAGTATTGATGCAACTGGTTGTTTCTGCAGGTATCCACTGTTTAGTTATACATTCCATAGGTTAATAATTTTATTACAAATAATACTTGCATTAACAATTTTAAGAATCCTATGCTTGCCAGAAAGTGGAGTTTTAGTTGGTACACTGTATGTAAATTATATCAACCCAGTTAGTTATCTTAATGAATTAGTGGTGAATCAAGTCTAACTTAATTTCTAATCTGTTCAGAGGGTACAGACCAGTAAATTCACTCTACAACTTAGGATATGGGGTTTTTTGTCCTCTACAAACTGTAAGAGCTCTTCAAGTAAAACCACAACAAACTCGGTGTCTGTGACTTCTTTCTTGTTTTCTGATCATTGCTGGCCATTACAGTTTGTTTTTCCCCTAAGGAAAAAAAAATAGTGCACTAACAATTATGTACATCCAACTTGATTTTAAATTTGGATATTAATGTACTGTAAATAGGTACTCTGCATTGTAGTCTACATTTGTTTAATACTTTCTGTAATATTTAAGAGTTGCTTAAAGGTATACAGAATGTACAGTTACTTAAAGCTAACTTTTTTCCTCTCTAATCAAAGGGGGTTCTGAGTTCTTCCTTTATGGCTAGAACAGTAATAAATGATGCTCCTGTATCTGTAACATAAGTACTGCTGTCTGTCAGTAATGAACTTCGCAACTTTGTTTTCCAAAGTACATTTTATTTTGATCAGTCCAGTATATTGCACTAATTCTTTTAGTTATTTTCATTATATGAAATCTACAAAGTGTGTCAGAAGAGATGAATTAGTCTATTTAAATGTTGAACTGATAGAAACTTACTTGTGCAGATTTTAAATTTGCAGTAATCTGGGTTTAGCAAGAAAAATGACAGTTCACCAGTGTTTAGTTTTATATTGAGGTGCTCAGGTTTGAATAAAGTGGTTTAAAAAAATTTTGATTACTGTTTCTTATTGAGAGTTTCAGAAGGTTTTATTGCATTTGTACAGTTCCAGAGATGATGTCTTGATTCACTGTATGGGTCAGCATTTAAGATGCTCACAATAAATTCATGGCACAGCTAAATATAAGCTTGTCCTATATATACTGTGGCACTCCAGTTATCCTATGATAAATCTTTAAATGTTGAAGTCATTTGGTGTCTTATCACATCCATTTAGAAGTACGATCAAAATAGTAATATTGTCTCTTGAACCTGCAGCTAATGCAATCTTTGCCAGTTGCTCACAAGGTGACTTGTTGCATTGCAGTGTCTCTGAGCTGACTGAGCTTGTAATTTGCAATTGATCAGGTACATTTTTGTGTCTTTTTCAAACTGTGGTGGGGATTTAGAACCCAATGGTGATACAGTCTTTAGCAGTTCTTGACCAGCATCACCTGCAGTTTGTCACAAAACGGAGTCCATTTTTTCTGCCAGCTGTATATTTGAGTCAGAATTAGATGGCATGGTTTTGCCTATTTTGGGGGCATTTTCATGGCTTTAGCCCTTGATCCCAGCACATTCTCTTGCAGCTGTTATAGCTGTGACTTGGATCTGTTGCACAGAAAGTGTTAGTTTCTTCTTGCTCTGAAGTCTTACTGTGGATAAAAATTTAGATAAAATTTTCTGTCCTCAAACTGAGTACTTCAGAGTCACCTTGTGTGCTAGAATTGGAGTAGTGTATCTCTATTCTTTGAATTTACTTTGTTGTTACTGAAAAGAGACAGTTCTGGATTAGATTGATTTTTGTGGTCATTGGTTTCCATATTAGGAATTCCATTTTTACTTTGCCTATGATTCTTCCTAGAACATTTTCACTGATTTTGTTTCAGGTTGCCTTTTGAGTCACTCTGAAAAATAATGTTTGTGGGAATAAAATCGCTGTATTCTATCTTGCAGATGATTGATAGTGTTTGAGTCAGTTAAGTTGCCTCCAGTGAGGGATACTAGATACTGACACAAAGTCCTGTTTTGTTGAGCAGCATTCATGCATTCTCAAATAATGAGTGAATGTTAAGAGTTGGTGCAAGTACTTCAGATAACCCAAAAACCCTCAAAGCCCATTAGAAACCAAAATAAGAAAATGGCAAGTAACACTGATAGGGACAGATGCAATATGGGGTACAAGTGTAACAGATATTCTTTTTGCTGGAGCTCTGTGATGTGCAAGAGCCCTTGTAGTTCTCAGGTATCCCTCTACTAATCTGGTTTATTAGTGCTGATGTTTCCACTATTCTGAAGTGTTTTCTCTCACATTAGAAGTGCTGTGCTCTTGAGAGACATGACTCCATTTTTATGTGAGACTGCACATACATCATCTGGAGTTGAAATAATATTTATAGCATACTGAGTTTTTTAAAGATACTGCTGTTACAGTACCAGCCTTTTGTTCAGGACTGGAAAAAACCCTGAGATCATAGTTAATAATCTACTTCACAGGCAACAGTATGTCCATCATTGAATCTTTCTGATTTTACAGCAAAGTTTCCTGTGTTTTTTCCCCTTCCATTCTTAGAAGACTGCTCTGGAATCTTAATCTCTTGACTGCAGATAAACCCTTATGAGGAGTCTTAGGTGACATTTCATTCAGCTTAAGTGCAGTCTAATAGGAAAAATATTCACTCTTGTTTAAAAAACAGTCAAAGTGCAACTTCTCTATTTTTCTCAAATACTTTTTCTTTTCCTGCTATGAGAATGTGTGCTTTCACGTGTCTGAATGAAGTCAGCAAGAAGTTTCAGCTCAGACTGTTTCTAGCAGCCTACAATATCTAGTACTTGAAAATAATTTGGGCATGATGTAGGATTTACTGTTTACTTATATGATGCCTTAAATCACTTACTTGGTTGAGGCACCCAAGGGAGCGAGAATCCTTAGTCATTGTGGGAAGTTGAGAACTAACTTCTTCACTTTAGTAGGAAGAGGTATTTTCCCTGTTCCTCAGCATTTCTGAAATCTGAGAATTAAAAGTGTTAGAAATTGCAACATTTCAGGGGGCTGGTCATGTCAGATTTGAGCACAGAGCATAAAGGAAAGAGCTCTGAACCAAAGCACTGTGTTGTTGAGATCCTCTGTGGCTGCCCTGGGAGACCATTTCTTGTGTTAGGGGAGGTGTTCAGTCTGTTCCAATGTGTTGGTGTAAAGCGAAAGCGAGGCCAGGCAGAAGGAACTTGCTTGGGATGTGGTGGCTTTCTAGACATGGAGGTGGCTGCAGTGTGTTCATTTATATTGTATTTTTAATACCATCTGGCTAGACTGGGGCACAGACCTTTGAAAAGGGGTGCATGAGGAGGCATTGCTTACACAGTAGTTGTGCTTTTTGGGCAGTATTGGCATCATCGAGTGTAGGAGACAGCAAAGTGTAGTCTGTGAAAGCAGGTCTCTTCTGCCTTAAATCAGAAAGTGATTCAAAATACCAAACTGAAGGATGCACGTTTTTAATTAATTATAAATTGTAGGTGCCTTAAGTTGTGCTCTGTGAGTTTCCTTGTGCTTGCTTCCCCCTCCTTCCTCTGATTTCCATGGAGAGCTAGAAGAATGTCTAAAATATCCTTTGAAGCAAGACCACCAATTTAAGCCTAACAAAGGGTAATGATGTTTCCACCATAATGTAACCCATGTGGAACAGTTTGACTGCAAGGACTAAAATCTAGTCCCTTTTGGATGCAAGCCTCTCTTGTCTGCAAACCAGAGCCAGGGCAAAAGAATCAACAACACTTAGCTGACCTATCAATATGGGACTAAATTAAGAAGATGGCCTGTGTCAGCATCTCCTGCTCCTTGTATCTGACCATCCTCTTTAGTTGCATATCTGGAGCTGAAGGAACTTGTCTGTACTTCTGTAAGAACTCTCTCCTTGGGGAAAAATGAAGGTTCACGTTGTGTGAATTTTTTCCTTTGATGTGGTACATTTGGTGGGAAATTAATTGTATTAGATGAAATAAATGTGTATTTAGCAGTGGTTCAGAAATGTGGATTTTAATTATAAAAGGTTTAAAGTATCTGATGAACTTCAAACCTTAACTTGTTAGCAGAGCTTGAATTTATGGTATCCTTAATTGCAGCCAGCATGAAACCCTCTCTATAAGGAATGTGAGACAGGTAATAAGACCCAGAAGCAATTTGCTAAAGAATTCACCCGGCCTCAGTTCTTGCCTTCATCCATCTCTTTGTAATAAAACGTGTTTCTGTCCCAATAAGGTGGAAACAAATGCATCTGAAAACATTGCAGCCTTTTTGTGAGTTAATGCTGTATTCCAGTAAAGGTGTGACTGCATTTCCTGAAAGAATAGCTGGGCTAGTGCTAAACTGCCTGTTTTGATACCTGTACCGGTAAAGTTGACGTAGCTGCAAAAAGCTTGTTTGAGGTGAAGTACAGCTGTAGCAGCAAGCATTGAAGAATGGAGGTGTTGGGATACACCACAGTTACCTAGTTCAGTGTCCGTGCATGATCAAGTTGGTTTACAGTGTTTCTCAGGCTGGTAGATGAGTGCAAATTATTGTTACGCAAAAACTTTTTTTTTTTTTTTTAGTATCTGGAATTGTTTTTTTCCAAATGTGGGACATGATTTTTTTTGTCCAGACAACAATGAAGCCTCTCAAATGGTTCTCCCTTTTCCTACTTATGTTTGGCCCCTTCATTAATTTTGGTCAAGTTAATTTCAAATTTCATATAAGGAGAAATATGAAGAAGTCTTACAAGTTGTGTGAATGGATACATCACAAGAAGAAAGAGTGCCTCTGATGTCAGCTGCAGTGTCAGCCCACTTGTTACTAATGCCAGGGAGAGTGATAGGAAAGTGGTGTAGTGCTGGGCATATGCTTCAAGCAGAGGCTGGAAGGGAATGTAACTGTAGACACAAATCCGTTTGGAACTCTTCACCCACCAGCTTTTTTTATACAACCCTGCTTGCGCTCTCCTTTGTGGGAAAGCAAGTCTCTTTCTTGTAACCTCACAGCTGGTTCAGATACACAAGAGAGCTTAACTGGTAACAAAAATCACAGGGTGGGAAGATACAATGACTAGAGTTGCTAGTCTGCAAGAGCATTTTCTAGCTAGTGTCCCTTGTAGCTGGGGTGGGTGCAGAAGCATTAGGAATGTGTCATTGTTTCTGATTGTAATAAATAACTGATTCTGTTAGAATCTAAAAGAATCTAACTAAAAAGCAAGGTTCCACTTCATAAGGAAACAGGTCTGAATAGTGTTTTCATAATAATAAAATGCAACACATTCCTATTTCGGAAAGCAATAATTCAGATTATTCCTTCAAATCATGTTTTCATTTTGCTGGTAGCAAAATGTGGTGGCACTTAGTCCAATGAAAAAAATGAATTAATGAATTAAAATAATATCTTAAGCAGAATATCTTAAGGACTTTATCAGGTCAAAAATCAGAAGCCTATCCTAAAGTGATGATGCCTTAAACCTCTTGATTAAAAAAACCCCAAATACATACTATTCTTACAGAGGTCACTTGTGTATTATAGAATGCTTCCTGACTGTCTTTTACATTAGTAAATTGAATTAAATGCTTTAACTCAAATATTGTGCTCAGGCTACTTCTCTAATAAGCTGAATACTATTGTCTGATAACAGTATTATTGGTGAGGGAATTTATCATGTCTCCTTCACATTGTCAAGCTAAAGGAATTGCTGCTTTTTATCTCCAGATACCAACTGCCAACAAATTTTTAGATTAATTTATGCTTGCCTTTTTTTTTTTTTTTTTTTTTTTTTTTTTTTTTTTTGTCTCTTAATTGGATGATGGGAAAAAGAAATTGTGGTGTGGAATATACTTACCTATAATAACAACATGCAGTAGCCCAGCAACAGCTTTGGCTGTCCTGGCTAATGAACTGTGTGTTGTTTTCAGGATGTTTTATTTCTTCTCCCCCAGTGCCATCCATCTCTTCACTAGGGATTCTTTTTACCACTGGACAGCCACTCCAGTGAACTTTGAAAACCTCATTCCTTCCCAGTTGTAAAAATCTGCATTCTCCAAAAGGACTGAGCATACACGTTCATAACAGACTGGTCATCTTGGTCTCCTCGTTGCCTGGCTCTTCTCTTTTTCCCTGTAATCTGCCTTGATTACTGTGGCAAAAAAAAAAAAAATCTAGAATTTGCTCTTTGTCATTTTTATTTTTGTAGGAGGAATCTATGTGAGAAAGCTGTTCAAGAAATAAAAGTGGGAGCTTTGCTACAATTGTTTCTTTAGCTGTCACACTGTGACAGCCATCAAGAACTACAGAAAGCATGTATCTGACCTACTTTCATGGTTGTCCACCACAATAAACCTGTTTGCCATGTCTCTCTGCCATGTAGAATTTTTATCTTAGCAAATCAGCAATGCTTTTATTAAAGAATTATTTACTTTCTTAGAAGTGCCAGGATTGCTGATATTGGCGAGATCACAATATGGTGTGGGAGTGGTATTATCCACAAGGAATTCAAGTGAATAATGAATCTTCTGCCTATGTGTCTCAGAGAATTTAGCTGTGTAGAATTTAGGTACTGCAAGGACCTGACTGTAGTGAGCAGCAGCCTCTCTGCCTATCCTCCTGCCAGAGCTCGAATCTTCCCCCTGTCCCCATGTACCTCCATTTTTTCCACTCCAGCTCCTTGCTCCAGTCTCTATCAGCTCAGTCTCTCTCACCTCACTCTGCATCCCCCATGCTATTCCCAGGTCTAGCACCTGGTGCTGCAAAGCCAAGAGTCAGAGCTGTAGAGCCTCAGGAAGCAGGGTGCTTCCTGACAGAGCCCTGGTGGCACAGAGGGACCTGTCTGAATTCAGTGCCTGCACACTGGCATGTCTACCTGGCATTGGCAAACTGATGCTGCTTTCTAAATATTGTAGCTTACTCTGATTTGGGTAAGTTGACAAGAATGACAAAAGATGCACTGCTGATGCCATTTCAGCCAAATTACCCAGTGGTAGTTTAAAACCTTGGAGCTCCATCTTGGAGCTTCTCTAGAAAAAAAATTAGACTTTTGGCTTAATACATTCCAAACAACATATTTTCCAAATCCTATTCTCAGAAATAGCTAAGCCATTTTACCTAGAATTTTTTCCAAGTGATTCTGCTTCAGGCTTGGAAAATTTCAGTATGAACTGCTTCTTGCATAACATCCTCTCCCCATAAACCAGCACATGACATACGTGCACAGACACCATAACACAAAATCCTGACACCATGTGAGCAGCTAAGCTTGCCAGCCTATACTTCATGTATGTACTAAGTATGAAAACGTAGTGTTTGTATTCAAGTTGACTGGGGGTTTTTTTAGTATTTATCATTTATGTCTCCATTGATGAAAAAATCAGACAAAAATGCATATGCTATTGTATTCTCTGTTATGAGGTTTCTGTTTCAGTTAATCTTTGTTAACTGCTGATAGTTCATCACCAGGGCAAAGGGAGGTAGTTTAGCAGCAGTAATTCCCCACAGCCATATTACAGGAGCAGCCTTTGGGAATTTCATCCTACTTCAACCTCATTCCATTACTGGGGCTCTCTGCATTCCATATAGCCACACCTGAATAAACTATTTTGCACCTGTTTTCTCTTCCAGGATTTCAGCTAGGAAGTACATTTTTTTTTTTGGTCTCACTACTTCTCTCCATCACCTGTGTATTATAAGGATTTCTGCAGTTTGTATTTCAATGTTTGCCTCTTTTATGTCATGGCAGTTGTTAGATAAAATTTCATTAAAGTCAAAGCCCTAACCTCCTCCAGCTCAAATTAATCCTAATACATCTTAATGAATCGAGTGCCTCTGATCAGCTGAGGTAGATCAATTACAACATATCTTCTGTAAAGGGTGATTGTATTAAGCAGAACCACTTAAAAACCTTATGACAGTGTAGTATAGCTTGTCCCTGCAGAGGTGGCTTGCAGCTGGCTACAACTCTCAGTCTGCTGTAGGACCAGTTTATAGGAAAGTCTGTCTCTCTACAAGAGGTGAACATCAGACTCCTCTGAAAGTGCTGCACCACTTCAGCAGGGCAAGGTAAGGAAGTACATGGATAAAACTGCTTGTGCAGATCTCGTTCCCTTTATTCTGCATAATTTGAATTTGAGACTGAGATGGCACAAGACTTTTCACTGCTGTCATTACAACCATGCATTCAGGCCTGAGAAAAATGAGGACTAATATATACAGAACACCTGGTAAGCCACTTTTGTCACTCTTTTAGATATGAACTCATTTTATATTTATATAAAAGCCCCTTGGATTAGAGACAGGAAATTGAAAACTTTCAGCAAAGTGTTATTTTGATCTCAGCAAACTGAATTCTTAACACTCACATACATTTTACATGGGTTTGTATCTCTGTGAGTAGCTGTAAGTGCTAACAAATCACATTTTTGAAGCACCAAAACAGTCCCAGTTAATTACAATGTGTAAATAACCAGGATAATATACATAATAATTCATGCAGCAAGATAGGCTACAACTCTTTAGTTGCAATAATTTTGCTTATAATTATTAAAAGGGCAGCCCTGATGTTAATCTTTTATGGTATGCGTAAATTGCTTATGTTAATAGCTACAATCCTTGTAAAAATAAAAATTAAAAAAAATTAAACATTTGCTTTGCTGATCTCTTATGAAGTAAAAAGATTAATCTGTTTCTTTCCTTGCATTTCTCTCATCAGGAACAATTACAGACTGGGAGGGTTTTTGCTGTCAGGTTAAAGGATAACAGTGAGATACTGACAGCACAAAACACCAAGCTAAAGCACACCTAGCCTCATAGTGAAGGATAAAATTCAGCTTTCCAGCTCACTGCAGTTTCCCTGTGCCTATTTAGGGAGCCAAAACCCAACACGGTTTAATGTTCTGAGATGAAAATAGAAGCAGATAAAAAGAAATTAGAGGTAGAAGAATGGGGAGTGAACCACAGTTTGAGATTGTGTTTTCAAGGGCAAAAAAATCGTGTTTACTCTATGTGTCATAACAAAGAGCCTCCTGGTCAGTGCTTAGTGTGCCATACACTGATCTGTCTAAAATGGACAGGACTGAGGCAGAGCATGAGGCTCATGTGGCAGATGATACCATTGTCTCAGTAAATCATATTTCTGGAAAACCTTTCTAGCTATGACACTTGGAGGTGCTTGCTGTTAATAAGGTAAGGCAAGATTAGGTAAGATTATTTTCTGTTTCTGCAGTTTGGCACTGCACGTCATTTTTTAATTACCAAAGATGGAAGATGTTCCTGAGCTTTGAGGATCAAGGGTCTGATTTGTATCCAAACAGACAAGTCCCATATGGTTATCTCCCTTTGACACATGTTGTTCCTATCTGCACCCAGAGAGTGCTTCTTCCTCACTTCCCTTTGACACAGTGAGAACTTAGCTTGCACAATCTCCAGGCCTGAACTCCTTCCTCTCTGAGATTTGGGGGTTTTATTGTTTGCTACATACTTGTGGTCTTAGAAAATGGTGACTGTTATTGATGCTGAAACCAGTGCTGGAAAGATGCCTGCCTGCCTGCCTGCGGGTAACAGGAAGAGGCAGAGAAGGGCTGTGTGATGCAAAATGGAGGTCATGTTCTCCCTGAGTTGCTCATCAAAGTATTATCAGCTAATACATATAAACTGGCCTCACTGCTGCAAATTCTTGCTGAATGAGCACCAATTTCCTTGCCTGTCTTTTCCTTCTTCCCTGATTTACTTATTGGCTCATGCCTCAGTCAGCACTTGCCTCTCAGTCCTCTGTTTCCCATGTGCCTGTGACACCAGGACATGGCTTCATTGCCTCCACACATTCAGTACAGTTCCCATCCTGGCTGACCTCCCTCCTCCCTGCCAGTCACAGTTTGGCAGCAGCACCTCCTCTGGAAAACACTGACTGCATCACACCCACATACAGCACCCATGACAGAGGCTCTTGGCATGGCCAGAACCGTCTGCCCCTGAGCTACAGGGTGGCTGATGCCACCACCATCTGTCAAGGAGCCACCCTGGGTGGCCAGTGAGGTGTTAGCATTTGTCTGGTGCAGTGTGACTGTGCTGTGCAGCTCATGTCCCACAGCACAGTCAGAGCCAGCCTCTGCTGGGTGGATGCTGCCTTAGCAGGTCCCGGCTTCACGTGGTCAAAGCCTTCCTCAAACTCATATAAGACCTCTGAAAAAGTCTTCACCTGAAGAAACAAACTCATTTCCTAATCTAGGAGTCATATCCTATACCTTCCATAAGTTTTTTTGTCAGAGCTGGCCCTCTCATTCTCTAAAACCATCCACGGAAGGAACTATGCAGAAGAAGCAGGACATCTTCTCCCAAGTGAGTCAACTTAGGTGTGCATATATAGCCTACTTACTGCATACCCAGAAGCAATGATGCAGCTTCAAGAAAGTCTAGTTATGGAAGGTGTGGGAAGAGATAAAGACAAACTTGGTGAGTCACAGGAGCATGCCAGGGGCAGGACCTGCATTGAAGACTCAAGAGCACTCCTACCTACACACCTGATAATAGGTAAGAAAGAAGGAAGTGATTAATAATTAAAATAATTATGGAATAAATTAAGACAATTAGTCTCCTTATTTATCTTCTAAAGTGTTGTCCAAAACTGGAATCTCAGGATTCCAGGCCTTCTGGTTTTGTGCCACCCTATAAAATAAGAGTCCCTGTCATTAGGTCTTCTTGGGCAAGAGTTATAATTTGTGCCACTGTCCACTTGTGCAGAGGTGCAGCTCCTCAGCTGGGAAGAAGCATCAAACTGGAAAAAGGGAGTAGTGAAACAGTGACAAAACCGGCTCTTTCTACACTCCAGGTATTTTGCAGCTGTTCCTCGTAAATGGGTCAATCTCAGCGAGGCAGAAGCAGCAGTTTGCTACACCCCAAGGGCCTGTGTGGGGCAGAGAGGCTGTGAGACATCGAGTGGGGCTGATGAGCCTACTGACTTTGGCACAGGAGGTGAGGAATGTGAGGGTTTGGGTATCCACAAAGAAAGCTGTGGCAGAAGGTAGAAGATGGGTGGTGATAACATAACTGTGCCTTCTGCACTCCCAGTGACATCCTGCCTCTTTCACCCCACAAATCCCCATCTGGGGTTGGTGCTGTACTCCTGGGGTTCCTCTACTTTTTTCAGCTGTACACAACACTATTACAGTTGGTCCAGATGGAAGTTTTTAGCTGGTTTATTTTCTGCTGTTTGGCCAAGTGGTTAGCAGTGGTGCCTGCAGTTGTGTCTCTAGTTCCTGGAAAATCTAGGATTTCCAGGTGGTCCCCCACACAGATATGTGGAAGGCCCATGACTGGGTTTGCAGTCAGACATGTTTAGGCCACTGTAACTTCATCTTAAATAATAGGGGTAGAAATAATAGGGGTTTTCTATGCAGAGTTTTATTATCTACGTCAGTGTTGTATCAAGGGTGCTGGCTGGCACCCACACCTTGTGTGCAGGTAGGGGAAAGAAGGCCCTTCCTCTCCATCCCTGCCAGCAGTGCCTGTGCCAGTCTCCCAGGGGTATCTCAGGCTTCCAGCACCAAATGACCTGCCCTACATGGCACAAGCAGTCAAAATGCACCAAGTGGATTCCCAGATTGCAGGGAGGGTTGCAGGGAGCTCTGCCATGAATTAAGGAATAGAAAGAACAGAAAAATGCGTTAGAGAAAGGAATGAACAGAAGAATTGTGGGGAGTCAAAGAGAAGGTAAGGGAAAAATAGATAGTAAGTACATCCCAAGTTTGGATGAAGAAATACAGAGCTCCCACTATCACAAAATAACACAGTGTAAGCCTATGCAGTGACTGCTGATGGCTAAATAACTTCAACAAACATCTAGACTTCACACACAGAGGTCAAATTGTGCAAAGGCAGGAGCGACTTCAGCCTTTTGTTTTCTCACTTGGTTTGGGTTAAATCATAAGTCTGACTGCAGTCAAGATCATCATCTGGTTAAGAAGCATATAAAAACTGCTAAATGATCCATCACTAACAAGAAATTTGTGTGACTGGAGCAGCCATGGGTGTTGCAATGACATTTTTTCCATTTATTTTTCTGCATTTTTTTTCCTTTAGAAACTGGGTAATTGGGGTGTGAGGTTTCCTACCAGAGCAAAAACCTGATGGGAAGGTCTGCCATCTGTGTTGTTAGTCACATGTAAGCACTATGGGAAGCTGACAAGATGCTAGAGACAGCCTAATGAGCAAAACTTTTTGTATTGTTAATACTTCCAGTGATTCATAAAGTATTGATAGCACTCCTGAATGCATGGTGGCCAAGAGGGAGGCCATTCCACCCACAAGGAATGCACTAATGAAAGGACACAACAGGATTTTATACTCAGAGAAATTCCCTGGAAGAGCAAGAGCTACACTTTTCCTATTTGAATTGAATAGCAAGAATAAAAACAGGTGGGAGCACTGGAAGAAAATCTCACTTGAACAAAAGGAGGGAGACAAGGCTGGGTTGGGCATGTTGGATCTGACTGGGCTGTGAGACATGGATGAGGGTTAGGAGTAGACTCCCAGAGCTCAGCTGCAGGGTGGGTGGTCCCTGTCAGAGCATTTAGCATTAGGCTGCTATTAACTGAGTCATTCTTTAATTTACGGGAGCAACAGAGGCCCTAAAAGCCTAGGTAATAACCAGGAGTCTGGCACACCCTAATCTGTATTTTGATTTCCTCTTTCGCGACTCAAGAATGCAGCTGCCTCCTTTGCTGGAGTAATAGTAACACACACACTCTTGCATTTAAGCCTGTCAGGTGTTCAGTGAATTCATGCAGGAACAACAAATGCGAAATGCATGTCTGATCTGCTGGGAGCATGGGCTCTGAGCAGGCATCTCCTCCGGGCTATCAGCAGCCTGAGACCTGAAACCAACATGAACTGGCACTTGTAGCTCCTGGCTTTCTTCATTTAATGCAGATGAGTAGCCTTCCTGAAGTCACCTGGCTACTCACCTGAGCTTGTGAGCTGAGCAGCACAGGCAGGATCATCTGCTCCCACCTGTGCTTCCTCAACTCGGGTTTCAGAGTCAGCTCGACGTGTGCAAACCCAGTGACATGCCCCAAAGGACAGAAACTCAAAAATGTGGTGAGGGTTTTTCAGACAATACTGTGAGTTTGAATCTAATTTAATATCTTCATGTTTAATGATGAAAAACAAGCAACAGAGGGATTACATAGTGCTCAGATTTATGTATGCATTATAATTAGAAAATTAGTATGTACTTATGAATTCAGCCACCAGAAGAAAACAGCTTGGATACACGCAACTGACCATGACGTGTATCCACTCGTATGTCAAAGCCTAGGGAGTTTGGGTTTTTTTGTCTTTTTGTTTCATAGTCTTGCTAAAATTTTGAATGTAATATTTTACTTTTCACTACAGCATTTTAGGACAAAGTAAAGCTTTTTTCTTTTTGTTTTTAACAACATGTTTGCATGAAGTTTGAATGTGAGCAAGATCAGGCTTAAAGTTAAAACAAACAAACAAACAAAGACCTATTTGCAGTTAGAGTGGTGGTTTCTTTCTAAGCTGCTTCTAGCAGGCAACAGTTCTGCAAGTGTAGTGAAATTAGTGTTTATAAATGTTTCTATAGTAACTGTATCTGTAGCCACAAGCTGGTAGACTTACATTTCTGGTTATCTGGTGAGCATCAAGGTATAATAGAAAAAAAGAGGCACAGTACCATAAGACAGCCATGCTCTTGAGGATTCAAGAAGGAACTGCAGTAAAATTATTTGCTTCCTGACAACTTTCATCTTCGATTTTACTTTAATGGAAGTAGTAAGTTTTCAGGCTTTTAAGGACCCTAAAGAATAAGGTTGTTCACCTAGACTGTGATCCTGTGAGCACTCACCTGTGCAGTTTCAGACATAAATGCCCACTGAGTGGCCTGAATGCACATCGGTGGAGTTATTCACCTGTGTGAAAGCAGTAAATGTATTTTCATTATAAAACTGCAATTCATTACACACAAGTGTGCAAACTTAATGCTGGGTTAAATATAATTATCTACCTGCTTAAAGGAGAACCTGATGATTGGGGAAAAAAAAAAAAAAAAAAGAAAAAAAATGAGAAAACATACTGGGGGGATGTAAAGGTACATCACCTCCCAGGAAAACTAAGAGTCTATGTTCAGGCGGGGATATTAAGTGGTCCATTGCAGCCAGCATGTTGTTCCAGATGTGCTCTTTGCTTGTAACATTTGCTGCCCAGGAGGAGTCGAGGGAAAGCTGAAAGTGAAACTAAGCAATAAGAGTTTCATTTTCAAGTCCGAAAGCAGAAACCTAACCGGCATAAAGAAAATGCAAGCAAAGAGCTTCTTAGGGGCTGCTAACATACAGCCACTATTTGCTATTTTAAGACGTGATTTGGACACTTACAACAAAAATTTAAAAATAAACGACGAAGACAATTCTCTCCTAAATTCCAGAGAAACTGTATTTTTATATCACGTTTAATTTCCTGTTAATCTTGAGGCTGCTACTGCCAAGGGCAGCAGCTCCTCCACCTTAACCAGTCCGTCTTAAAGCGCCGGGGATGGCAGCAGCCATCTTACAGGTCGCTGTCACAGCTGCTGGGAAGCCCGAAGCCAGCCCTGGCCTCGGCCGCCGACTCCCCGGGGTACCCCGGCTCCGGCGAGCCCGCGGCGGAGGTCGGGGAGCAGGTCTGACCCCCAACCCCATCAACACCCTGTCGATTTTAAAACCTCAGCAAAATAAAAATATAAACGAGTAAACAGAGAAAAACAACAGATCCCCTTGTTTCGTGAAATACCTCATTTTATTCCATTCTGTTTTCCTATCATTTCGTAAATATGCCAACTCACCGTATTAACACCAAGCTTGAAAATATCCCCAGGAGCTGCGAAGGGAAGAAGGACACCGCAAATATTACTTCGCACAAACCTAGAGTTATTTTTGCTTTGCGCATGCAAGGTGTCAAGGCCCTGCGCCTGCAAGAGCTCTCTCGGCGCTGGGACTTCCCTCTAAACTCATACAGCTACTTTGATAGTTTAGCTTTACACATCAAAGAACCGTAAATCCCACGCAAACGCCCAGCCTCAATCGCAACCCTTCAAACCGTGGTGCCGTAGTACAGAATTGCCATTTGTGGTTTCTCACGGCTCAACCACGGTTTTACATACGTGCAACGGAGCGGAGCCGCCTCACTCCCGGTGCACTTGCTGTGCATGGAGTGCGCTCTCTGGGACAGGACCATTTGCCTAATTTAACTTTCAATTAAAGGGTAATCCCTTTAAGGTATAAACTGACCTGCTCTCAACACTTGTTCCTGGACACAACAGAAAACCAAGCCCCAGAACCACGACACGAGGAACTGAGCAGAGAGTTTTTGAATTGGCCGGTATTTCAAACTGACCCGTACTTTTACATTCAATTAGAAATCATCTGGGGAAAAAGACTGGACTCTTCAAAGGCGGCCCCAGAGTACACAGCGTGGGAAGGCAATGGTTAAACCAAACAAAGTAGCGGCACTCCGAGGGGCCACCGTGGCTGCGGTGGCACCGCCGGCTCACAGGGGTTAGGGACCGTTCGACACCGTCAGCGATGCCGCCTCTTTCTAGGGCAACTTTCCGCGCAGCCTCCCGG
>VXBB01013948.1:0-31354 GCA_013399915.1 Illadopsis cleaveri | reverse complement strand
AAAAAAAAAAGAAGAGAGAAACATGTTAGACTGAATTCAACAGGCTGTGAATTAAGCACAACCTGCCACTCAGGCCTATATCATGAATATTTATAGTTTCCATTAACTTGAACAAGAACTTTGTGGATCTAACTGTTCATTCTGCCATTTACCCTAATACCAAAACCATTCGTGGAATTAATCTGGTAAAATCGAAAATGTTAAAAGGTAAAGCAGTTTCCCAATGCCTGGTGTGAGATCTTTAGACTGAGAATCGACAATAGAGTGTTTTTCTTGCCAGGTGACCTGCCTTTGATTTTCTCCCCAGAACTCTCCTATAGCTGTAAGAATAAAATAGATTACACACTTTTTTATCAGAGTGTTTCAATGCTGAGTTTACACTCCAACATGTAGTATGCTCCACTGTGCAATGAGTTTAGTGACCACATGGGCCTTGCATGACAGAACCTGAGAGACTGGAGCCGAGGTAGATGCTCAGTAAATTGTGCAGCTAAAGCTGTTATTCAGATGTTCGACACAAAGGGGAGCTCTGGTAACAGAGAAGAAAAACTTGCCCTGCATCATCTCTAGACACTGAACGGGGAAGGATGGTGTAAGGCTGCTCCCAGCATTAGTCTGGTCCTGCGGCTTTATTTGCAGAACCTAAGTGTATTTATCTCATTTGCTAATAAAGAGCTCTTTTTGTGCAGGCAGCTAAAGCCTCTGCAGCTGGTGGGATAATCGCCTGTGTCTGTGTGCTACGCCTGTGTGTCCTATCTGGCTGAAGACAAAAGATTTCTTTTTTTCTTTCTCATCTTTTAGGTTTCAGCCCCAGTTCTGACTACACTGACTACTGACTACAAATTAGTTCAGTCCCTATGACCCCGTGGTTTGGGCTAAGTCTGAAAAACAGGGTACACAGTTTATCAAGGTCCTGTTATAAAATGATCTCATATGTATTGCCCCTTTGTTCTTTACCAGGGAAACAAAATAGTATAATTTAATTAATTATTTTCTGGTTTTCTATGGGCAGAATAAAGGCAGACGGAAAGTAAAAATTGCATAAATTTTTGGGCACTCCAAAATAATTGTCAGGGAGCAGCAAGGGCTGGCTGCTCCATAAGGGAAGGTGAGCCAGGAGCAGAAGGTGATGGTCACTGGTGGCTGAACTTAGAATCACAGAATGGTTTGGGTTGGAAGAGACCTGAAACACAATCTTCCTCCAAAGCCCCTGCTATGGGCAGGGATACCATTCTCTGGACTAGGTTGCTCAAAGCCCCATCCAACCTTTGAATCCAGGGATAGGTCATCCACAGCTTCTCTAGACAGCCTGTTCCAGTGCTTCACCACTCTCTGAGTAAACAGTTCCTTCCTAACATCTAATCTGAATCTCTTCTCATTTAGTTTAAAACCATTGCCCCTTATCCTGTCACTATCTGCCTGTGTAAAAGGTTACTCTTCCTTATTTTTATTACCCCCTTTAGGTACTGGAGTGTGCTCTAAGTTCCCTCTGGAGCCTTCTCTTCTCCAGGCTGGACAATCCCAGCTCTCTCAGCCTGTCTTCATAAGAAGAATGTCTTCATGTCCTGTCTGAATGTGGTGGACGGAGATAGGTGATGATGACAGAGTTCATCAACAGTCCCAGACCAGGCAAGTAATGAACCAAATCCAGGGTCCAAACTCAGATCTGGAGCAAATGGAGACAAGGTTATAGACAGGGCTAGTACATGGGTCCAAAGTCCATCCAGGAGACAGGGACAATGACAGGCTGGGGACAAGATAAACTGTGCATCCACCTATGGCACAGCTCCATGGCCTGTCCAGGACACCAGGCCTGAGACTGGCCTGGGGACATGTTTGAGTATAACTCAGCTTGGGCAGGGACTGCAGCCTCTGATGGGCCTGGTCAGGACTGTTCAGGTGTGGTGCAGGGCCAGCAGCCTCCCCTTCCCTCACAGCAGACATGAGGGACCCTGCATTCCCTGTGGGACAGCCACCAGCACAGCCTGTAATGAATAGCCTGTCTGGCAGCTGAAAGCACACTGCCTTCAGAGGGAGATTTATAAAGTAAGTATTGATGTGCTGCATTGTGGATTACAGATTCTTCAGAGACTTGGTGAAGTGGTGGGGAAAAATAATCATTTGGCCTTCTGTAAGATTAGTTTTAGTCATGAGGGTGAAAAATTATTATCAATCACGTCTCTTCTGGGTTTTTGTCATTGGACTTCTAATGCACTGCAATCTGCATTGCAGGCTTTCCCTAGCAGCAGCCTGAATGCCACTAATTGTTTCCTCATTTACACCCAAATGATAACTTGCTTAATATTTCTCATTTGCTTTTCACCCAAAGAGCACAATTCATGAGGAACAAACTCTATGCTTTTTGAAGGAGTAGGACTTAATTCTTTGACAGAAAGTAGTTTATTGTGACTGCACACTTCCTGCAGCATCTGGAGGGGTTTGAGCAGGATATTAAGCAGTTTACTTCTTGGTATGGCAGATCATTTGTTGTGAACTTATACAGTTCCTGTTATCTTTTATATTATTGTATCTCAGCCCAGTAGCACTTCTCTCCTCTGACTGTCCAGGTGGTTTAAGGAAGATACTGCCCAGTGTAAGGGTCTCACCAAAAGATTTATCTGTGGAAGAGCCTGTAATCAACAAGATGTGATGATTTCTTGTTTAGCTAGTACTAAATGGGTCTTCATTCCATCTAGGAGGTCTCTGACATTTTCCTGTGGGTCTCACAGTCCTCACATTTTGTCAGGTGGAATGTGTGATTGGGCAGGTAGCAGGTAGGGAGATAATGGTGTCTGCATGAAAACCTGGTTAGTTCTTCTGGCAAACAAGAATTTTACCTATGAATTAGGTTGCTTGTGTCCTCCCTGTTTTAGAAATCCTGTATTTCCACTGACACACCTCTTGTTTTTGATACTAAGCCATGACTACTTACTCCTGTTATATGGATTGCACCTGCCCACTTAGTAATTCAGATGCTTCATTTCACCTTATGATTTTGTATTTTCTGCAATCTAGTCACGCTCTTCACAGGTATGTAGCTACATTAAGATTAGATGGACAATTTCACACCCACAATCTCCCAGATTAAACTTGTGTATCATCACAGAAGTCAGAATTTCACTGTTTTTCTTTCTGGCTAGCTGGTTGTCTCCTCTGCTAGATCAGCTTATTGAAAAGGATCCCACAGAGAAGCACATTTGTTTTTGAAACTGGGACCAGTATTGCATTTTTGGCCAAAAAAAATCACAGATCATCTGCAGCTGCTCTTCTTTCCACTGGCCAGTGGATATTACCAGACTGGCCAAGGCTGGTGGGACCCAGCCAGACCTGATCCAAATAGAAGTGACTTTTGGATAGTCAGCACGTGAGGAAAGCCAGTCTATTATGGTAGGACCATTATGGTCATGCTTAATCAAAAAAGCAGCCAGGAAATAACTAGGAGTGTCTGACTGGATTTTGGGTTCAGCAGTGGGCTAAAATAGATTAGATTTTCAAAACAATTGCAATAGCTCTAGCAGATTCATACTACATCAATTATACAAAGATATGATAAGGACTGGTAATTTGTTACCTGGAGACTGTACCTATGCACTCACTAGCTCTCACTCCAATGATTGTGCCAAAAGTATAGCAAATAATCAGTGGAGGGAAAATATCTATCAAAGATTGTATTAAAAAAAACCAACAAAACAACAACAACAAAAACAGAAGGGGGGAACACTCATAGACAATCACAGTTTCTCATTTTTTTTACATGAAACTGTGATTAGTTTAAAAGTACCTACTTCTGACAACTGTTTCCATGACAACAGGAGCAGCAGCTAGAAATGGCATCCTTGGAGTTCTTGTTGGTTACACTGGTACAGGAAAGTGGAGATACCATAAACAGGCTTTGGGACCATTCAGCAGAGTGTTGTCAGGAGAAGAGGAAGGTTTCATGGTGTGTTAAAATCCCTTAACACACTTACAGGAACTCTCTACAGCTAATATTATTGTTATCCTTTAAAAAATAAAGAAGAAAAGATAATTTTCAATTTAAAGCAAAAATCATCAGTGAGAAGTACATTTTGCCTGGAAAATTTGGACCTCTCAAGCAGCTAATAACATGAGGCTTGGAAAAGAAACACTTAATGTAACAACATTATTGTATTGTTCTGTGCCTCTAAAACTGCCTGATAGACACTTATTTGCCTTTTATCTCATCCTTTCCTTAATGGTATTGCATTACATCTAATTTCAATATGTGCTGGCAAAACATCCTTTGGTGTGTGGCTGAATCATATATTTACGTAGAGTTTGTTACAATGAACAGTCTTATTTTTCTATGTGATTTGCCTAAATATTTTCTTGGACCAGAAGTGTTTTGCAATGGAAAAGTTATGCATGAATTCCTACTTAGTTGGGCAATACTGTAAAATCTGGAAGGGACGACCACCAGCATGATGGAATGTTCTACTTCTGTGGAAGTTGTAGTTCAGATGTCTTCCATGTAAAATGGAGCTGTGGGCCATTTGTGCAAAATTTCTGAATGTTTGCAAAGTATCAGATCTGAGCAGTCTGCGTGACAGTCTAAGCAGGACAGCTTCCTGCTTCTTCCACAAATTCTCTCTCTCTCCTAAGAAATATAGACCATTCCTTCATCCAGAAAGTGTATTAAAATTATAATTTATGAGTCATAACACCTATGACTTAATACAAAGTTTAGAATTAAGTTCTACTTAGATAAATATCTTGTTTTTAATGTTGATCAATAATTGATGTCCAAGAAAAAGTGTGAGGACGGGTTCCTGTATGGAGTGATCCTTCCTTGCTATGACTACATTTGGCACTCAGTAAACTAAGTTTAGTTTTTGTGTGAAGGCATAACCCCCTTTTTTCCTGTATCTGGTTACAGGTACTTAATTGTGCAATCTTTTTTCCTAAGCTCATTCTTCAATACTTTGCTGCATGCCACATTTAACAGGATTGAGTTAATTGGCAACTTTTTTTTTTCCCCCAAAGGGAAAAATCCTCAAGAAAAAAAGGAACAAAGCCTTGAGGTTGCAAGTTACTCATGTGCATAGTGCTTTTGCAGGGAGAGATTTGATAGCTTGTAGTTGATGCAATTCCTTGCAGTAACAAAACATTCCTGACCTTTTAATGATAATTTTTATTGCTATTACAGTTATTAACAATTTGGTTGCATCAAGTGGTGACGTGGTATTCCAAATGAAGGGGAACCATCAGAACCCATCTGGATCCAGCCCACCCATGATGTGTCTCTGCCAGGAGACAGGACAGAGCTCAGGCCTCACTCAGCCCCAGTGCAGATGTTGTGGGGCTGCAGGGAGTGGCTGAGGGATGTGCACAATGATGGGATTTGGAGTATGGTTACCCCTGGAGTGCCAAGATGTGGATCATCCAAGCTTTTCCTGTGATTAGTGTCATAAATGCCATGAGTAATAATAATAATAATCAGTGACATTTTTATTCTTTCAGACAGTGTCACAGTGCCACTAGGCAGGTTTCAGTGGCGTTTCAGGGCAGATGATGGTGGGTTAGAGACTCTCAGTAGAAGTCTGGGACCTTTTGTGGGGACTTCATGATACATTGGAAGCTGCACCATGAGGTTGGGCTGGGGGCACTGGAACCCTGCCCTTCTTCTTGATTGTTTACCTGATCACAGCCTCTCTTGCCCCTTTCCCTGCCCCTGGACTGGTACATTCACACAAATAATGCTGGCAGCCTCTAAGAGCAGGACAAATGAAGAGACAATATGACAGGATGATACTGGCTAGATCCAGCCTACACCATGGAAAGCAGCACAGGAGGTATACAAGAATACTCTTTCAAATATCTTCAGAGTATGGATAATTTGATATTGAGTGGTATGATGTGCATTTAAGAACTGTTATCCTACCAAAATATCAAGGGATTGCCTCTGACTAATAGAAGTGACTATGAGAACAGTATATAAATAGTTTAATTTATTGTTTCCTCTAGGGAGATGAAATTTAAACTCTCAACACTAACCAAAGCAGTATCTTAACATGCATTTTCAAGTATTTTAATTACAAAATAACTATTATGGACTGTCATGTATAGTCTTATGTCCAATATATAAAAGTATTCATTATCTTTGGGAAGATCTCAGCTGCAAAGATATTCTAGCCCTCACACACAGGCTATGCTGCAGCTCATTATAAACAAAAGTAATTATTCTTTGAAATGTTTTCCCAACTTATATCAGCTTTCTTAACCCTGAGAAGCCAATAAATATCCAAGAGATGTGCAGGTTTTTTTTCTTGATATTTGCTTATCCCTAGATACCATTTTCAGCCAATTTTGTTCTGAAGAGTGCTCATTCGTATTTTATTCTTGATATCCCTGTAGAGGGAGGAAAAGAAGAGCAGCAACAGCCTAAGAAGAAACTGAGAAGCCAGAGGCAGGTTATCCTCTTATATGACGTTAATGACAAGAGGATCTGCTGGGATTTCTGCTAATAAAGGTGAGGGTATTCAAGTCCCTCTTTATTTGCAGAGATTATGAGGGGAAGCATTGCAGTGACTTGCTGTGGTAGTTGTCATGGCTGTGCTCCTCCATACTGCCAAAGGAAACAAACTTTTGTCCATTAAACAACTCTGTCCAGCGGGGACGTGCTTGTGTTGTTGTGTCTGGTCAGATCCACCACTCATTTAATAGATAATGAGGGAACTTTTGTGCCCAGCTCAGAAACTCCAGCAGATGTGGAGCTTTTCTCTGTCACTGGATGCAACTGACTTTCAGCTGAAATATTGATCCTTCAGGGTGTCAAGGACTGAGCACATGCTCCCTGCTGTGGGGTTTTGAAGTCTGGAGGCTTGGCTATTGAGGAGGTGAGTTGTGATATTCAGCTGTGAGTGATATTTGGGTAAAGGTGAACTTAAAGCCTCATGCTCCAGCTTTGTGGTGACGGTCAGTGAACACACTCGTAGGCAGTAACAGCTGAATGGAGATGTGAAAACGTGCTCCTCATCATCTCTCAGCAATTAGTGCCAGCTCCCACCTGAGATCAGTGCTTCCTAAGGGTGCACAAGTGGGTTTAGCTGTGGGTTAGCATTCCAAATCTTGTACATGCAGTGCATCCACAGTCATGTTGTGTCTGAGACCAAGACCTCAGTAGGTGTGATGAGAGTCAACGGCTCCTCTAAGAAACCAGCAGTATCTCCTCTCTAAATTTGAAACAGTATGTCTCACTTCCTGCCTGAGATGAACTCTAGCTGAAAAAAATGACAATTCTGGTAGGGCATCCATGGTACACATTTTTTTTATGCTGAAATAAAAGGTTCTAGGAATGCCTTTTGAAGCATTATGTGCATGGATTCCTCACTACAGCTGACATGTTCCTGTACAGTAATTTCCAGCTGGTGAAATGTTCCTGGAAAATACATTCTCACCAGCTGCTCCAGGTCAGAGTAATCAGTGGAATCTCACAGGTACAAAATAACTCCTTTGTTGGCTTGCTACTCACTTTTTATATCCACAAGTACATTAAAGCTTTTTGTAAATAATGACAGGAGTTTGCTGTTGAGTGACAATGGTGTTCCCATATTGCATTATATTCTTTTCATTACTTTTATTCCCTGACTTGAGCCATAAGTAGGGCAGCAAAATGTGTCACTTTCCCTGCACATCTGCCTTTTCTAGCTCTGTGATTCACAATACCTTGAAAGAACATTGACTGGGGAAGACCAGCACTACACTCTTTAAAAGGCATTGACTAATCAGGAAATTAAATTTAAAGTTAGTAGAGAAGCTAAAGTGACTTTGTCGTGAGAAATAGAGTAAAGTGAACAAGCAGCAGCAGCTGACTTCATTGAACAAGTGATACAATGAACAGGTAGCAAATTCTTCTTATTTATCTCTCCTGATTGCTATCAGTTGGCTACCTCATTGAGAAAGACTATGTTATTTAGCAATAAAAGGAAAGCATGATGCCCTTTTTCCCTTGTGAGAAAAATAGCATTAATTTATGATATCTTGGACTCCTACCAGCTGATGTTCAAGGGAGCACTTATCAAAGGCAAAGTACTTGCTCTTCTCAAGTTTAAAAGTAGGTCACTTTCCACTGTTGTTGAGTTTTAGTGCTCAAATACTTCCTGGTTAAGAAGTTGTGGGGGTACTGGATGATGCAGGCCCTGAAACCAATCCTTCACTAAGGAGCACAAAGAACAGGTACCAGCCTTGCCACAGACATGAGCAAACTATTCTAGTTTTCTCAAATAAACAAAACAAAATGAAACAAACAACCAAAAAAACCCCAACCAAAATATTGTGAAATATAAAAGGGTTTTTATCCTCTTCGGAGATGTACAACTTGCAAGAAAACAGAGTACCTTTATGAAAATTGCATTGTAGGAGTACTGGTGTATTTAGGAGTCATAAAAAGGTTTAGCAAAAATGCACAAAGTCACAATCTTTCTTTTAGAAAATACAAGTAACATGTAGTATTTAATAGGCAGGGAAAATAATTGCTGTTTTTCTGAGTGAAGCTGGTAGTTTGTGTTGGTAGATCACAACCACCTTCACAGCCTGAGAAGCAATGCCTTGATGTAGTTCAGTCCTATTGACAAACATGAGGCTGACTGACCATGCAAAATACTGAATGGAACAGTAATATTATTACAGAGACAGGTAAAATATTTCCCAAGGTCTAATTCCACAAAATTCCACATAAAAAGGAAAAGAAAAAAACCCCTAAGTTAAAACTCTGATCTTACCTTGGCTGGCGACATTCATGAGCAACAAATCTGTCCAATTTAAATTGCCATTTCCCTTGGGATTCATGGTAAGTCCTCAAACACAGACTTTTAATATTCCATGTGAACTTTGGGTACATAACTTTTCTGCAATTTTACAGTATAAATTATTTCCAATAGGATTTGAAGTGCTGCAGTTGCATGAATTTGAAAAATAGAGCATACAGAACTGTGTACCTTTTTCTAAAAAAATCAGATTTTCTTCATCATTCTTTATCATAGTTTTGGGGAAAGCTGGCCATTCCCAGAGCCTGTCCCCAGGAAGGACTTCTGGGGAGCAGGAGTAGCTAGTCCTGCATGGCCAAAGTATTTTCAGAAGCAAACAAGCCAGGACATGGCCAGCTGACCTGTCAACTAATGTAAACTCAAGCCAGTCACAAAATCATAGAATCCTTAAGGTTGGAAAAGACCTCCAAGATCATCAAGGCCAGCCTTAAGCCAAATACCATTATGCCCATTAAACATTTTATGAAGTGCCATGTCTACTCATTCTTTGAATACTTCCAAGGATGGTGACTCAGCCATTTCCCTGGAGAGATTGTTTCAGTGCTTAACCACTCTTTCAAGTGAAGAAATTTTTTTGTAGTATTCCACTGCCCTGGAGCAGTTTTTACAGTACTCAAAATATTCTAAAATGCAATATTAAAAAAAAAAAACAAACCAAAAAACCAAACAAAACCCACCAAAACCCCACAAAAACAAACAAACAAACAAACAAACAAACACCTTAACAAAGCATGACAGTCTTGAATATGTGTCACGGAAGATCAGCAGCACAAAGGTTTGGACACCCAGCATAAGAAAGGAGCAGACACTTCGCTATCTCATGACACAGGCTGTTTTCCCCTGTTTGTAGCACAAAATCTGGTGTTTGCTGTGAGAAGAATGCTGTGGTCTCCCCTTTCCAGCATAATCCTTCTGCCTCTTTTTAATTAAGCTTGAAAGGCTAAGGAGTGTATGTGAGGCATGAGAAAATGAACTAATCAGGTTTGAATTAATAATTTTTCTTCTTCTAAATTTGCCTCTGACAACAAATCTGGAAGCCCTGGCACAGGCAGTGGCTTTTTGAGGGGTTAGAGCTTCTTCTGTCTTTGTTCTGTCCACACAAGGCATCACCATGGCTCCCAGGGCAGGCTGCAAACTGACAGGCCTGCCAGAGTTCATCTTTTTCCTTTTTCCCCCCAAAGCACCTCACCTTGTAGCCATGGCAACTTGCTGCCAGGAGCAGGCAGCATCCCTTCATGAGCTGCAGCATCCCTCTGTGGTCCACAGGATTCCTTCATAGGCTGCAGCATCCCCTCCAGGGTCACAGCATCCCTCCATGGGCTGCTCCCACATCTGCACCAGGGCTATGGAGCTGGAGACACTGGACGAGACTCCACATTAAATCTGAGCAGAAGAATGGGTTTGTTCTCTTTGGAAAGGTCGTTATCAACATTTGAGTTTGCTGCTGTCACAAACAGCCCTCTACCCACAGTGCACGTTCTGTCTCAAAACCAAAAAATCTCAATGGAGATGTGTATTCTGGGGGGGAAAAGGAATCTGATCCTTTTCCAGCAGCAAGGTTAAAGGTGTTGAAGGGATGGAGTAACACAGCCTGGGATTTTTTCTTGCTGATTGCTATTGCAGACATTTGTTATACCCTGCACTAGTTGGATTGTCCTTTAAGATACCTTCTCATTACAGCAGCACTCTCCCTTAGTGAAAATTTCTTAATGAAGATTTCTTCATGAAGATTTCTTAATGAAAACCCTTACTTCAGGTTCCCAGTAGGTTGCTCTTTATTTACACAGCAGTCCAAACCCTTCCCTTTCATTGTCTTGAAGTGTCATTCTGCTTCTCCTGAGGGCCTGAGGAAAAAGAGGAGGCAAGAGAAGAGTAAACCCCCACACTCTGGATTCTGACAGCACCTTCTTAGGGCTGCAAGAGGAGATGGGGGCAGTTCCCTCGAGGCACCAAGCTGAGGTGACGAGTGGAAACCTCACTGGGCACATCCTGACCTGTGCCAGCATGAGAGCAGCCCGATGTGTGGCGTGGCTCCGTCCTTGTGACCACCTCCTGCAGTTCTTCTCCTGCTGTCCAAAAGCATCGCTGTAACCAGAAGCTGCAGCTCCACAGGTCTCCACATTGATCCCTGTGAAATCATTCTGGCTTTGCTGGAAAAGGCAATGCCATGCCTGCAGAGCAGTGGGTTCCAAAAGCCAGCAGAAAGGCTACACTGGAGTCCCAGATCTGCATTGTTCATAGTCTGCAGTAGAGATACTTCTGTGTGCCCAAGTACCCACCCCTGGGTTTCACTGCAAGTGTTGTTTCTCATATAATGATATCCCTGGAAAAGTGCAAATCTTCAGATTCACACATGCATTTATGACAGCAGAGATGGGAAGACTGGACTGGCTGGAAAGGGATAGCACTGTCATGACACTTGTAAAAAGAGAGGAATCCATAGGGCTGTATTATTCCAAGGAGAGGAGTTTCTTGGCAGATTACCACTGCCACCATAGAGAAACTTGTGCCTTCTGGCTCTGCACAGATCTATTTAACCTTGTGAAGGTACACAAATGATTCAAAGAATCATAGACTAGAGGCTTTTGATGACACTTTCTTGCTTCCAGCTCCTGGAATAATTTTGCTCACCAAATATCAGCTTGATTTCAAACTGGGAGACATCTCGTGGGAGACCAGAACAGCGGGCTGTGAATAATTGAGGAGGCTCATAAAGCTTCCCTGGCCTGGCTGGCCAGAGGAGCACAGTGACCAGGACCAGGGCTGCTAGAACTATCCAAAACAGACACTGCCAGTGCAGTGTGGAAAGGAGTGTGTCTTCCTCTGAGCTCTCCTCAATCTCCTGGAGCAGGCGAATCATCTCCTCGCGCAGATACACCTCACGCTCCAGCATCCTTCTGGCTATGGCCATGTCTTTTGGGTTATCCTCCTTCAGGACAGGTTGGACAGCCAGCAGAAGCAGAAACAACGTCGTTGCATAGGACATGGCCTGAAGGAGGTTAGAGGAAAGGGGGCTCATCAGAGTGGGAGGGAGTAGGGAGCTAAGGGCACCCAGCATATCCTCAAAGTCTCTCTGTGCACACAGCTCTCCCTGTGGGTTAGAAACACCCCTGGGCATCTCCCTGATCCCCCATCCAGCCCAGCCTTTCCCCTTTATGACAACTTGCCTGTTGCCCAAGTCCAGCTGCAGTGGGCTTGAGGCTGCCTGTGGATACCCCTGGAGACAGGTCCCATTGTGCCCTGTCCTGAATGATGTCACAACCACAAAAGCCTCATTTCCTGACTGACAAGATGATGATGGCCCTGGTGACAGCTCCCATTGTGAGCTGTCCCCAGTGATGACATAGCCATCAGAGTGACATCATCCAGGTGGAAGCCCTAGCCTTTGTCCCGCCCAGTTCAGTGGGTCCAGGGCATCATCACACCAAGTGCAAACCCTCCTGAGGAATGAGGTCCCAGGGGCTTTCTGCACAAAGTGGGCAGATCCCTCAAAGCTGTAAATGAAACAAAATGCCAGTTGTCTCCCTGGTGTAAGTGTAAAAGAACCACCATTATACCGTGTCCCCAAGTGCCACATCTTTTAAATTCCTCTCGGGATGGGGACTCCATCACTTCCCTGGACAGCCTGTTCTTCAGTGTTTGATAACCCTTCTGGGGAAGAAATTTTTCCTTGTATCCAGCTTAAACCTCTCCTGGTGCAACCTGAGACTGCTTCCTTGTCCTATCACTTGTTACCTAGGAGAAGAGACCAACCCCCACCTGGCTACAACCTTCTGGCTGGACTTGGAAGCAGACCTTTAAATTAGTTTTGGTAGGGAAAGGGGATGTACTCCCAAGAGTCAGAGAGGAGCCAGGAAACACCGACATTTTAGGAAGCAACAGGGAAATACCTATAAATAGGTGTATTTACAGAGCTAGGCTGGGCAGGAGGTGTGTGTGTTGTACTCTGTGTTAAGGAATGGGTTGATTGTGAAGAGCTGTGTCTGAGGAACAGCCAGAGACAGGCTGAGAGCTTGTGGGCACAAATCAAAGACCAGACCAACAGAGGGCACCTTATGCTCAGGGTCTGCTCCAGGGGTCTGACCTGCTGGCCCTGTTGGCTCTCTTGTTTCAGCTACAGCAGTATCTCACTCCCAAGCTCTCATCCTGGTGGGAGTTTCAATCCTCCGGGTTGTAACCAGGGAGTGCAGCACAGCTGACACTGAGCAATCCAGGAGACTCTCTATAAAGAGAAAAATTCATCATGAGACCCAACCAGCACTGTTACAAGTATCCCAGAGGGGTTCTGGAACCTCTTTGGGGATACTCAGAATTTGACTGTGCTGAGGAACCTAATGTAACTGCTTTAAGCAGTGGTGTTGGACCAGATGACCTACATTATTCAGTTGTTCTAAAACAAAATCCATCACTAACCTGATAGCTATGATAGCAGTGACATCCCTACCACAGGGCTCTGAGAACAACTTGTAAAGCCACAGATGTACGTCAAAAATTTGGAATGCTGGGAAACGGAAGCTTGAAGAAGAAAATTTGCATACAAGAACAAGACTAAAATGAGAGAAGATTGAAAAGAAAGAATTGTGGGCCATGTTAAAGGCACTGTCTAATTCTGGCAATAGCAGCCCTGACACCCTGCTGACTAATTTAAACTTTATTTAGCCTTGATGAGGCAGTGACACTGGGGATAAAGCGGGAAGGGACCAGCTCTTAAGGCTCTGACAGCTCTCAGATTTCCTAGGGGTTTAAAAACACTCAACACTTCCAGGGAGAAGTGGCAGATTTTAACAAGGCAGAAGAAGAGCCCAGTGAGCAAATAACTTGAGAAGTTACTCTTTCCTTTCATTATGTTCTTTCCCTTAGTGCTTCTTTTACTTATTATTCATGACTCTTCTAATTTCTCTTGCCTATTAATTTTTCCAATGCTTCCTCCGATCACATACGTCCATTTCTTCTAGGATGTTACACATGGTCTGTGAGAGGACAAGAATTAAATACATGTGGTAGTTATCTTGATTTCAGGATTCTTCTGGCAGTATCCATCTTGTCTGTTCGCTTTGCTGCTGTACAGAGTATAAAGAAACGTCTGATTATATTCTTTATGCCTAGGTACAGCTCTTAACTCAATTTAACAGAATAATCAAGTAAAATTGGGGTATTTCTGTTTCTTGTGTGATGCTTTGGGATTAGAGTTGTGATGATGTTTCTTATAGATACAGAAGACACCATCTGTGTCTTTGTACATGGAATCTGAGATAATGTGCCTTAAAGGCAAGGGGATTCTAAACAGATTTCTAAAAGATAGATTCTAAAAAAAAAAAAAAGTAAATTCCAAACAGATTTCAAAACACAGCTGATTTCTTAGTAACCTTGGCTACAACAATGGAAAAATTATGCTGTTTACTGTTATGATTTCTGCACCACACAAAGTAGAAGAAAGGTGGTGGATGCTGAAGATAAAGAAGTTGAGTTTATCAGTGCTCTGGGTTCTTCTGGTGTTCTTGGAAAAAGTGGAACATCTTCATGAACAAGACCAGACTGTGCCTGCCACTACTAATTGTATATCTAACTTACAGGGAAAGTCAGTGTAAATTTTCAACTTCACATGCAAAGTTCAGTGTGATTGATTCCTCCTGTCTGAGGCTGATGAATTACTGTTATCAGGAGGTTGCAGTCTTGTCTCAGTTGCTGTGATTCCATGGCATGCTGTGCAATAACTGAATGAGCAGAGAAACATAATCCATTGAGATGAATACTCTTTAGTTAACATTAAAGATACAAATACATATTCCCTTTTCTACTACAAACTCTTCCTACAGGGTATAGAAATCTGTAGGTTTAATCTGCAAGTACTTCAGATACAATATTGGGCCACAAAGTACTAGTAAAGGCAACAATATGTTCCATACATTAGTGCAAGTTTTCTTGAAAGAAACTTCAGATGAAAAATCTGGTGAGTAGAGTTGAAAAAAACACCCCTCCAAATATGTCTCATCTGAGAGTACACATGAATCTCACTTTCCTGGTGAGCCTCATCATGGGGGACTTGGGACTTGCTACTGTTTTACAAGAGCAACAGACTGCTTTTCTCACCCAGAGATTAATGGAGCACTAGGACATTTTCAGTGCTCAGAAACAATTCTCCTGATGTTTACTTCCCAAACATCACATAAGTCATTAACTGTTACTGAAACAGTCAATTCATACATTCAGGAAAGCACTCTGGAATAATAATATAGGTGTGTTGAGAAGTAACTGTGCCATCCTTCCCTTGCATTCAAATCTGTTCATCAGTCTTTGTTTTAGGGAATGTAAATAGGAGGAATTCAAGCTTCAGGGGACATGCTCTGTAAAATTAATTCTTGTAATATGGGTGAGGTTTACTTTGGGGGAAAGGAAATCAGTGTGCAGAATAACATATAAACAAATACCAGAGGAAATTTAATCAGCCTGAGAGAGGCAAAGGGAAACAAGTTTGTTTCAATGCTGAAAGTTTCTCAGAACTTCAAAACTCTTCATGGTGCTGAGAAACTTCAGGAACAGCTCAGTGAAAGGTTGGTGTCAAATCCACAGCTACAGCCTCAATTTACAATCTGAACATTAAGTACAGCAATCCTATTTTACTGACCAGGTAGAGGATATTGCTGCAGATTGCTAGCACAGTGGCATCAAGGCAATTTTTTACAGTTCTTTTGAAGTCAGATGACTGAGCACAATATTACTCAAGTTAAAGCAGTGCACAAAAGTGAGCAGCTGATGCAGTTTTAACATTTAAACCCAAATCTGTATTAGCTGGAACAAGATGTTTCCATTTGACCACAGGTGCTTCAAGCAAATCACTAGGTACAGCTATTTCTTCCAGCACATACATATTTCTCAAAATTTAGATGATAATTTGCAGGTTTGTCTCATCCCATTCTTCCCACAACAAACAGCTTATTGAACTAATTACACCACAGCTCTATCTGACAAAACCACTAGCTTGGGGAACTTAACTCCTTGATCACAATTTGAATGTTTGAATGCAATTTCTGATTCATTTCCTTTATTTAGTAAATGTATTTTGCAGAAAAAGAATCACAACAGAGCCCTAAGTGTTTTGGAAGGATTTTAGAGGGCTAGAGAAAAAGAAGTATCTGGAAAGGTGGTCAGTTTGAAAACAGATCAAGGCTCCACAGCCTATGAAATAGAAAAAGATGAAGACAGCATACGTTGGAAGCAGTGATGAGCTGCACTTGGCCAAAAGAGCACTTGAAGAAATAGCAAGATGAGGAAAAAAAAGAGCCAGGTACTTTTTTTCCTCTGTATTGCTATTACAGTGAATCATTAAGGTCTCTTAAGACACTCTTAAAAACCTTATTAAACAGGTTTTGGGTACTCTAGTTAATGCAAGTTGGCTCTCTGTTCGAATGATGGTAGCTTGAGGAGTTTTTAAGAGACTTCTTCAGCAACCTGAAAGAATGAGTTTTTGTCACAAAAAGAGTTGGAATACATTGCAGGAACTGAACAAAAGGACTGTTTGTAAGAGAGGAGTGACAAGAACTGTATTGTTCCTTTAAAAAGCAATCAGGAGTTGGTTAATCTAGAGTTTAAAAGAAATGAACAAAGAACAATTTTAGAGGTTTAATTAAAAACAATTTTGATCTTTTATTGAAAATAATTTTAGTAAGAGTCTCACTGCTTTCATACCACTGCTATTATTATTGCTGGGAAAATAATCATGTTCTCTGGTTCACTACAGCATGCTGGCTTCACAGAATATGTTCTGAAGAAAATGTACTTTAATAGCAATGCATTGCTGGTATCAGATGGAAACTTTAGATGCATAGAGTAATATAGAGTTGCAGCTACTTGAAGAACTAATTACAACTTGTAACTGTTGGGGTCTTTAGCATCAGAGTAACTAGGAAATTGATTTTGATTTTTTGCAACTGATTTTACATTCAGTAAAATCAGAGTTGTGATGATATGGGCACTACCTTCAAGAGATCAAAATAGGAGACCATATTCTATGTATGGCTCTGCTCTTATTTGCAATACACAGAGTAGCTCTTGTCTAAAAGCTCCCAGGTGGATTTCTTTTGTTTTGTTCTGTAGAACTATATGTTTAAATATATCTAGAAGTAAGTAAAAAATGCATATAGATGGAAGTAAAAAATACATATAGATGTGTGTGAACGTGTATGTTTAATTTTATGTTTCAAGCATTTTTTGTTAAGATGGTGGCATTATCAGGTTCAGGTGGATAATGATGACTGTAAGAGATGCAAAGTTGCTTCCCAAGAGAGAAACCTGAGGATTACAAACTATGTGGAATATTTTAGGATCACCTATAAAGCAGCAAGGAAAGGCTCACAGTTTAGAAAGTCACTCAAACTTGTATATAGATTAACATCTCATTTCCATTACATGGAAAATCTTTACAGTGTACTTTTCTCATTAATGGTTGTATAAATTGTCTAATCTACTTTTCACAGTATGGGAAATTGGAAAGAACTAAAATGAAATAAAAATCAAAATGAGTGCAAGTCAGGAGATAATGAGGTCTATTACATCTAGGTCTAACACATGTATTTTTTCTTCCCAAAAATGTAACTGAAGAAGTGATAAGCAAGTCCAGCCCTACTGCATGCTACATCATGGTAAAACAGCCTATTTCCACAGAGCCATGTATTGTGACTTGGAGGGAAAATTACTTTTGCTACCCTTGGACCACCTTTAAGTTAATATACTTCAGGTTATATATGTTACCAGTGCATCCCAGTTCTGGAAAATGTGTTTAACCAAGGCTGTTCTGCTAATGAGAGTAGAGCTTGGCATCAGGGTTCTCTGTAGGTCCTCATCCTGTGGCACAAGTGGATCTTGGCAAGTGGGTGCAGTCAAGGGAAAATATGGTTGGCACTGCTGGGGCTGCTCTTGGCAGCCCTCTGGCACCCCTGGGGTGGGTTTAGTTTCCCTGAAGCACAGAGTCTGTCTACAAGGAGCCTTCAAATCAAAATCTCAGGTGTTTCTGTGAGCTCAAGGAACTGGCTTCAGGACATTTAAATTCTGGGGACCTGAGCGTGCTGTTTGTCTTTGCTCTTCTTTGGTGAATTTTGGCACAGAATGCAAGAAAGGTTAGTCAATGGAGTCTTGGGATGGTTCTGGATTTTGAATGCTGCTTTTCCTTCATTTGAATCCCATATGGAAATAGTAATCCTGGCCCTGGTGAATTTAATGGCAAGAATTCCATTAAAGACTTCAGCAAGGACATGACTTCTCAGAGACACCATGCCCTTCCACCAGGAAAAGCTTCATGCAGCTAAGAATTTAGAGGCAGATCATAAAAATATATAGAAAAGAGGTTACATTCCCAGAAAAGAATCACTGAAATAGTTTTGAAAATGATTTTTCCAACACTAATAAAGAAAATGTAATAGACCATTTTATGCTCCTGTCCTTAGGCTATGCCTTATACCATGATCAATATAAAAGAAAATTATATTTCCTTGATTATTCATTCAAGCAGAAAATGAGTTCTGTTACCTGAAAATTTAGAAGTTTCCCAAGTAATTGGATAGCCTTTGTACGTCTTCAATTTTTGATGTTATTGGGTAGTTCATGTTATTTACTAAGATGTTTTAGTCTAATCATTTTTTTGACAGGTTAAAATATCACTATTACAGTGGGAACATTCTCCTGACAGGAGAAACCATTTAACAAATTAGATGCTGAATGCAATTTGCTGGTCAGTGATGCAGAATATACAATGCATGTGCAAGAAATAGTTTAAATATCAAGTAGAAACTAACTATGTAAATTACACAAAAGGGTCCTGCATTGTGCTGGCGCTTTCTCCTCCTTCCCAGAGTGCAGAAGACACTGGCAGGAATAATTTGAGCAAATAAATTGTATAGAAATCTGTCTGCTCCAGAATTACAGGCGCTTCTTTCAGTGCTGAGCACACTTAAAAAAATAGAGTTTAGGATTTGAAGGAGAGTGGATTAACCAGGAGTATTCATCATTTCTCTCTGGTACTCTTACAATAGTCATCAGTCTTGAGGGGTGTCTACCAAAGACAGGCTGGTACCTTTCAAAGTGTTTGTAGGGAAGATCTGCCACCTTGGCTTGTAAGAGTGTCCCTGAGGCACCTTAGCCCTGGTGTGGGTCCTCTTTGGGTTTGTGACCAGTGCACAGCAACAACAGCAAATCAGCTGTGACAAAGAGAGACCTCCCAGTTCCTGCACCTCCTGAACTGAGGTTTAACTTCACCCAGCACATACTCACTCACTCACTCACTCACTCACTCACTCACTCACTCACTCACTCACTCACTCACTCACTCTTTCTTCCCCCCAGCTGGTGGGATGGTGAGAGAATCAAAAAAATGATAGTGAGAAAACCTGTGGGTTCAGATAAAGACAGGTTGATAGGGAAAGGAAGAGACATCCACACAAGCAAAGCAAAACAAGGAATTAATTCACTGCCTCCCATAATCTGGCAGGTGTTCAGCCATCCCCAGGAGAGCAGGGCCCCATCACACATAACAGTGAGTTGGCAAAACAGAGTTTTGTTTTCCAGTTCATACACAGAATCACCAAAAAGAAAATCTGTGCCTTTCATCGTCATATTTCTCCCCTAATCCATTTCTGATGCCTGCAGACATCAGGCTCTGGTGTTGTCTTCTTAGCAATTTCCCCACTAGCCCTAGACTGCTTGTATTTTATCTTGTTTCTTGTGACTGTGTCCTTGTATGTGCACACTTCTGGGTTTTTTTCCCCTTTAAATCTCTCAAAAGAGGTGTATTAGCCAGATGATTTTAGTTTGCATGTTACAAAGATTTCATTTGTATAGAATAATTCAATAGGGTCATTATTTTATGTGTAAAATTTGTTCAGGCATGGGCCTCTCTTGAGAGGTTTATTCTATTCCTTCCTAATTCCTACCATCACTATTACTACATCTCTTCACAATGCTGCCAAGACAGAGATTGACAAAATAGGAAATTAATTAGTGAGATGTCTCTAATGTTCATTTTTTTTTTGGCTAATCAAGATAAAATAGCTTTGAGAGATAAATAGGAATGCTGTTTGCATTCAACTGCACCCACCATTTCTAGGTTTTGACACCTTTTTTATTACATTCGTGACTGATGCAGCAGAAGTAAGTGACTTCAGCTTCTGCTGTGTTCAGTATTCACAATGCTGTGGATTCTGTGAATATCCTTTCCCAACTTACTTCCTCCCTCCTTGTTTCATGTGAGGATCCCTCAGAGCTTAGCTCTTCGTCTTGTACATGAGGAAAGTGTCAGAAAGAGATTAAGGTTAAAATGTCAGGTTTCTCTCATTTTCAGGTGTTGATTTTATGTGTCCAGGCCCTGATCCTTTCAAGTGCACTCTGCATTATTGGACTCTCAGATGGAAGCTGCCCTTTGAAAACCAGCCATTGTTGCTTCTTGCTTTCTACATTCTTCTTGTTAAAAATCTCTTTAATCTGATGGGTGTGCTAGTTGCTTTCCATTCTAGCAGAAAGTGGGAACAGTGTTGAGCCCCTTTGTTTAACAATAATTGGAACATGGGAAGCTACTTCAGAGACCACTCTGAATGCCAGTAAAACCTGGAACTGTTGATCTCCTTGTTGGTGGGTGTGTGATGAGAATAAGCAAAGAAAGAGTCAACTAAAAAGAGAAGTGCTTCTAGTATGAACTTGAGAGAAGAACAAAAATTGCTTGGAGCTTTTTGAAAAAAATATTTCTGGAAGAATAAAATGAACTTCCAAATGATTATTTCCCTGATCAGAGGACAAATGATTTACATGTATTCTGCAAATAAACAGCCAGAGAGAGATGACTGCAGACCCCATATTGTATAGAAGCATGGGCTTAGAACAGAGCTAGACCACAAACACTCACCAAAAAATGGTGTAATGAGCACTTAGATTAAGACAGTGGTAGATTGGAGCTAAGCTCATCCAGGATAGTTTTCATTCATGTGCTGTGTATTTTCTGCTTCCTTTAGCAAGGTAGTAGGTGACCTGTTCTCTGCTAATACATTGGCAGTGTATTTTCTCTAATATTCTACTACATTTAAAGCCTATTTGCATTGAAGACTTTGCCTAAATTCCTAGCGATTCTGGAGAACACCCACCCCTTTCTCCCTCCCTCTCCTTTTGCTGGGATAGCTTCCTGTGAAGTTCCCAAGCTGAAATGGCTTCTCCTGGATCAGAGGAGCTCCAGAGCCAGCATGAGGAACAGGGAAGGACCATGTGGTCCTGAGAAGGCAAAGAGAGAGACACTGCTGCTTGTGACGGCAGTGAAATGTCAGACAGGAGGAGGTGTCCAAGCCAACCTCTGCCAGTGGCTGCTGCCATTGAGAACACTGATTTTGAGGGAGAATTGAACTAAACTTGCTGCAGAATGAGATCTGATTTAGAAAACTGTACATTAAAAACAGATGTGGTTAGAGCTACCAGGTTCTTTATCTACCTGTTTGTGATGATACTGAAAAGAGAAACAGCAGTTTCACCACTGTGATCTTTGAGGTGGCAAGCCGTTCTTAAGTACCTGCAAAGATCAAAAAATGAAGTTCAGTTGTGTCAATTGCTGTAAAAACTTTGGGAATCTCTCAGCCACTTCAGGTGTCTTTGTAACTCTCTTCTTTTGTTCTGCTGGCATCATCTTCTGTGTTTGAACTTTGCTTTGCTTGTTAGATTTGGGTTATCTACTATGGACAGAAAACGTATTTCAGCTTACTTGAGTATATTTGTGGTCTTGTAAGAGAGACTGAATTCAGAACAGCTGTTCTGGATGTCTGTTAAAGAACTACTGAAGGGCAGTTGGTGTGACCAATTACATTTCACCCACTTCATTGGTGATGGCTTTAAGCCCGCAGGCCTTATCTGTCTTGCCCAACTATTCTCTCCCCTCCCATTGCCTACTTTCTGGTAAACTCGTTGCTAACAGAGGAGGCAGCAATCATTTGCAAGTTTAGGTGGAGCAGATCTCATAAACAGGTGTATGACATTCCTTATTATCTTCTAGAATTGCATGGTTCACATTCTGTATTACCTGTCAGCTCTCTGTAATGTTGTTATTCTCTCTGCTGATTTTTTGTGGCTTTATGGCAAGGGCAGTCTTCTCCAAGGACTCCTACACTATAATGTATGTTTCTGGAGTTTGTTTCCTAAACTTGTCTAGTAGACTAAATGATACTGGATTAAGTGAAGAGGAATGACTAAAAGCCTCCTCAAAAAATACTTTTGACTAGTATAACTGTAGGGTAGATGGGGAATCAATCCATTGTTGTTACTCCTGTAGTGCATGGGGAGGATTTCCTTTAGGGATAAAGTAGCAGGTTGGGGCCCCAGAGGGTACATGAGGTAGGTGAAAAAGAGGAGAAGGAAATTAATGTTAATTTCTCAGACAGCAAAAACCAACCAACCAAACAACAACAACAACAAAAAACAACCCCAACCCCCCCAAAAAACCAACAAAAAAACCCAACCAAACCCTTCCCCATGACTAGACCATGGTTGTGTATTGGCAATAAACAGCTTATGTTTGAAATGTTTGTATAAAAGGGCTTAGTTTCTGTCATCTCTATGCCCCAATTTCTCTGGGAGCAGAATGGCTGGAGAAACAAGGTTTGCTTTTGATTTTGGGGAAGCAGAGTTGCCTCTTTCATAACACTTGCCAGTAAGCTAAGATCTCAGAAGAAAAGCAGTATTTGTTTATAATAGTTTATTATAATGCATAATTTAATTGCTACTGCAGGACTTATGTATCTACATACAGGTTCTGGTCCAGCAGGATCCTCAAGGCCAAGGAGACCAAGGGAAGATAGAGGAATCTGCTGTAAAGCCATGAGCCATAGCTGGGAGATGTATCTGGAAAGATTCAAAAGAGGGCAGAAGGGATTTTGAGCTGTGGCAGGGGAGAAATCCTTTGGACCCAGTAGACCAAGCTTCCTATTTAGCAATATCCTGTACTGTATGTGTGATATGGGGACTGCTGAGTTTTTCATCTATGATTTATATAGATGTTTTAGATTCATGTTGAGTGTCTGGAAACCCAGCTTTTCTACATTTAAAAGCTAGGTTAAATTCAAAATTGCCTATGCTGAATGTGTATTTGATGAGGTAAATTTGAGGAAGAGAACATCACACAGAATCAAGAGACACAAGTTCCACATTCTCAGCCAGTGACTTTCAGCTCTTAACTTTAGTTGTCTCTAGCCAAGACTGGAACTAATTGAGAAGAGAAGAAAATACTGCAGCAATCTTCAATCCTAATGAATGTTGTAATAATTTATTATTAAAGAATTTAAAACTTTAGTTGTTTTCTTCTGTGTGGTACTGGGGTAGAAGCTGTGGTAGCAAAGCAAGGTATTCACCCACTAGGTACTCACAGGGAATGAGGAGAATATACCTTTGCAGAAACAACACAAGGATAGGTAGTTTCCTTCAAATTCTTTTAGGTGTAATTGTGTTATTTATTTCTGTAAGTGTAATATTGCATCCTTCTTTTCCTTATAGTCTACATTGTTTTATGGATATGTGAGAAAATGTGGAGCCATTTTACAGCAATCAGCAAGTGTCGTTTAGGAGAATGCCACAGGAATTTAATGAGGCACGTTAAAACCTGTAACCACTGATGAACAGTGTCCAGGAAAATTCTTTTCGCAGTTCTGCTCTGGCCCTGCCTCTTCACTCCTCCTTCAGAGTGATCCTTTTACTATAACACCTCTAAAACTTGTGAGAGGTGGTAAAAATGTTCTTTGTTAAGTGAATCCTCAAGTTAAGCCACTGTTCAAATTGCTTATATAGCGTGAATTTGCTGGACAGCCAAGTCATGATTGTGAGACCTGGTGCTAAATATAATGGGAGTGCTGAGGAGAAAACTTGGTGCTTTTCTGGGGATTATATGGACAGTACACACCATGGAATGGGCACAGTGTGTCTTGTGGTCCCAGGAGCTGCTCAGCCTCCAGTAATTTTAGGTGATAATGATGTAAGTAAATTTTTCTGTCTGCGACAAGACAGTCATCAGGGATGGGCCTGCATTGTCAGGTGGGTAAATTTACCCATTTTATTCTCTACACCACCTTTGTCTAAAGGAACTGCTTTTCAAATCTGTTGGCACTAATGTGTTTTCCTTCACGTACTTGGACACACAGGGAGGGGAGTGTAACATCCTGAACTACCTCTGATTTGGATTATTCTTTTCTAGTGTATTGCCTCAAGGCTCCTTGTAGCTGCTCCTCATGTCTGCTAGGCAGGTGCTGCTTCACTTACAAACTGCTGCAGCTTGGAGTCTAATCATCCCTTTCTATGCGTGGAAACTCCTATCTTGACACTCTCATCTTGACAACTCCTCCCCAAAAACCTTAGGTAGAAAATACATTAATTAAAGGATTTCATTTTATATTGTATTAGGAAATATTAATTTACATTATATATATAAAAGAGAGAGAAAGTGACTTATCTTTCTTTATCTGCCGCCAACCTGTTCCTGATCATTTTCCTAGATGCTCTTCATTCCATTTGGTTATCTAACATGTAAAAATTTTAAAACAATATAAATTTTGTTTGCTATCACCCAGATTAGCTGTGGCTCCTAATTGAGTGGAGATCTGAATGGAGAGAAAAGATGCAATCCACAGGTAACCCCTTCATGCTGCTCCCAATGCTTATTTGATTCCCAGGTATTTCAAGTAAATGACTTACAGGACCAGACTGCTGAGGGGCTACATCAGGATGTGAGGGAAATGCAGCCCTTTTATGTTCAAAAAACTAAGGTGTGCTTCTATAGTGTTTCACAGAAAACCTTTACTATCTGTCCCATTAGCCCTGAGGGTGACAAGGAACATGACCTTGTCCTTAAATAGACATAACTAGGATTACACAGACAGGGTCACACTCCATATAAGAACTAATCATCAAAAAGCACTGGCATTTAAATCCCCTCTAGCTTGCAAAAGGCTTTATCTGTTAAAACAAAAGGAAATTTAAATTAAAAGCAGCAGTGTTTGGACCTGCAAAATAGTAATGTGAGAAGACAAGGAAGCTCAAGGAAAGCACAGAGAAACAAGGTAGAGACAAATATGATACTGAGAAAAATTGCATTAGCAAAAAGTAATTATGGGAAGGGCTGACTGAGTGACAATGATATTATCTTGGTCTGGTTCTGGCTGTGCTTGCAGAGAAGATGTTGAAAGCAAGGGGGGCAGAGCTGTTTCAGCTTCTAATTCTGACAAGTAGTTTTGGAAAGTTGTGAAGACTTGAAGGTGTTTTGGCATCCAAAATGTGAGGATGAAAAACCCGAGGCTTTATCCAAGCAAATTTATAAGCATATTAATTTCTCTTGAGTAAATGAAATTAATGCTTAGCAACTAATCAAGGATTTTGAAAGACATTGCAATATATAACTGAGGAATGGATCTTGCTGACTGTGTTCAGATTTTACGAGTTTTTCTGTTGTTTTGGTTTTATGTTTGTTTGGTTTGGTTTTGTGTGATTTTTTGGTAAATGTTAACTCAGTTTTGGCTAGGGTAGAGCTATTTTTCTTCACAGCAGCTAGCATGGGCTATGCTTTGAATTGGTGCTGGAGAAGGTACATCTTGAAGCATCAGTGGCTGTGCATGAGGCCATGCTGGAGCACTTCCACTTGGAGCAGGTCCAGCCCTGAGGGATTGCAGTTTGTGGATAAGTGCAAGCTGGAGCAGGAATGAAAGGAGGACTCCATTGCAATGTTAAACCACAAAACCTCACTCAAAGGGATCAGGAGTGGAGGTGGTAGTGGGAATACCTTTAAATTGTTGTGATCTATGACTTACGTGTTGTGGAAGTTGCTACAGCAGGAGCCACCAGAAGCAGTGGAGGACAATCCTTACAACTGCAGCAGACACCCGACCTGAGCTGCCTTTGGTGTCCAACAACTCCCCACAACACAGCAGCTCTCACGGGCTGAATGAACCTATTGGGGATTTTGTGGATGCTTGTGGTCTTTTATGGACATTTTACAGACATTTCACAGGGGTGGTCCATAGCCTAAGGGAATGTTATCTATGAAACATATCAAACAGTGCAAATGAGGTTAGTGGGTAATGATGATGTGTAGGACCTGAGCATGATGTAAATGGTATGGGGTAAGAAGTGGAGATTGTGCTGGTTTGGGCTGGGGTGGAGTTAATTTTCTTCATAGTAGCTGGCATGGAGCTGTGTTTTGCATTTGTGCTGGAAACAGTGTTGATAACAGAGGGATGATTTTATTATCACTGGGCAGTGCTTACACAGAGTCCAAACTTCTCAGCACCCCACCAGTGAGGAAACTGGGGCTGCAAAGGGAGCTAGGAAGGGACAGCCAGGACAGCTGACCTCAGCTGACCAAAGGTATATTCCAGACCACAGGGTGTCATGCTCAGCATATAAAACTGGGGGAAGAAGAAGGAAGTGGGGAGACATTTGGAATGATGGTATTTGCCTTCTCCAGTCACTGTTAGATGTGATGTAGTCCTTCTTTCCTGCCTCCCCATAGGAAGTGATGAATGAATTCCTTGTTTTGCTCATATGGGAGACTTTTACCTTACCTATTCAACTGTTTTTATTTCAACCCACAAGTTTTCTCACTTTACTCTTCCAATTCTCTCCCCCATCTCACCGAGAGGAGTGTGTGAGTGGCTGTGTGATGCTTAGTTGCAGGCTGGGATTAAACCATAACATGCCTAAAACAAAGATATTATCCCAAATGGGTTCCGGTTAATTTGCTTTTCTTGAAAATGAACATAGTTACATTTAAGAAAAATAACCCTCCCTTGTCTGTGTTTGTGCATCTGGTATTTAAAAAACAATGCCAAAGGAGCTTATTTATTGTGCTGCCCAAAATGTCTGAGATGAGTACATTTCTGCTTCAGAGCAAATGTTAATTATGTTTCAGATTTTCCTGTGACAAAGATATAAAAAAGTTTGATTTAGCCTTTTAAAAATCTCAGTGTTTAGTGCCAGAAATTTCTGGTTAATTAACCTTTAGATTTCTGTGCTACATATGAGAATGCTTGGCTTATAAAATGATTCCATCATGTAAGAGCCTTAACTGCAGTGAACGACAAATTCAGAGGCTTGTTATGTCAGAAAGGAGGAGGAGGAACTTCTGTTTAGGACTTGCCTTCAGAGGGAAAGGAAACACTGATAGTATCCCTGTAACCTTGCACTGATGAGCAGGCACCACATTGCTTTGGAAAGATTCATATTTGAGATCTGATGACTAAGTGGTGGTGGGCACAGCTGCTTTAGAATCAGAGATAAAGGAAAGAAGGAAAACAAATCCAGAACTGCTATGAGAAAATCTTGCTGACATGTAATGCTGTCAGAGCATTTATAAAGAGCAGAAACCCTATTCAGTGTCAATCAGGTACGTGCTATGTTGAATGAAATATTTATTATTGTAAATGTTGCCAAAGATCTGCAATTGATAGTCTCTGGATTTATGAATAGCCTCTGTGAGAGAAATTAGATAGTTAAATTATCTAGAATATTAATTTTGTTTCCAGTGTAAATTTGTTCTTAAAGTCTATCAGTTTATGCAGATTAAGTGATCTTCCAATAGGTTTGGGGTTTTTAAATATTTGTGGATACAGAGAAAATGATGGAAGTTTGCTATATTTTAGGTCTTTGGCTTAAGAATCTTATTAGAATAGGGTTGCTGCACTGGGAGCAGGAGTATTTTGGAACATATATTAGGAAATTGGTGTTTTAAGGTTTTTGAGAAATTTCACAGATAAATATACTAATAAAAGGCAAATGCTTCTTCCAAGCATCACAGCAATTGGTATCCTGATCAAAACCAAACTGAGGTTACTGGAGGTCTCTTGACTTGACTTTTGAAATTCCAAATCTCTCACTGATAAGTGTCTCAGGTTTTGTTTTACAGTTCTGAAGTAGTTTTCCCATTGAAGATGGTGATATGGATTTACACTCTTTTAATAAGGTCTTCAGCTTTAAGAAGGATCTTCCTAATTAGACAATGAGATCCAAGCCTGTTTTTTAAGTTTGCTTTTGGCACTGCTAAAAGGTTTGTTTAACAATAACTAGAGATTGGACAGCACATGTGTAAATATTCATCAAACCCATCAGAACCTTTGCCTGAATGCTCATAAAAGACTTTTGGCTAGCAATGGCAAGAATGATCTGGTCTTTAATCTTGGATGCTTCATAACCAAGGTTTTATTAGAGAAAATAAATTTCAGCCTGGAGAGAGGAGGGGATAAACAGGAAATTGTGCAGTTTATACCTTGGAATGGTTGGTAAATGTGCTATTTCTTTCTGGGAAAGGGTTCAGCCTTGTCATGGGGAGAATGAGGCACAATTACCATTTGTGTGTAGAGAAAGTTTTGATATGATTATGGGTGGCATGAGAAACTGCTTTTGAACATAAAGTCATTTACAATTTGCTTCTGATGTGCTCAGTGTTACCAGCAATGTGTTTCCTCATCCATATCCCTGAAATTCCTTGCTCATATGTTGTCCCCACAAGAGGGGGAGAATTCTAAGAATGGTGCTTTTACTGAAGCAACAAATACATGTTGTATTTCTGCTTTAAAGCTTTAGAACTTTCATTTGGTATTTGAGAACTTTATTAAAATTCTTCTTTCTTTGTGAACAAAGTTCAAGCACTCCTCTGTGGCTGTCCTCCTTTTTGCTTTCCTTTCTGAACTTTCCTGTACCTTTTAAAATAAGCTGTAACTTGCATTTTGCAGACACAGTGACTGTAACACAGTGTCAGTGGAAGTCAGCTGTAGTGTCTTCTTGTCAGGCTGGTAACTGTGTGTGTAAGTGAACAGCTCAGCTTCCTCAGCCTTTCAAAGGAGAAATAACAATAAAAAATTTGGACCTGAAGGGATGGAGCAAATCTGATGCTTATTTGCAGTTTATCTCTTCAGTGCTGTAAATGAGAACCAGTAAATGGAGCTTTAAGTATTGCTGGAGAAAGTGGAAACACACAAACTATTTTATATTCTTGAATTTTTTTTGGCTGATAACCTGAAAAACTTTAAATATCAGAGGAAGAAAATGCTCATAGTTTTAGAGGTGTTCTTAAAATGTTGTGAGTTCAGAATTGTCTTCAAGAAGTCAGCCAGTGTGAGTGTCCATAATGATGTTCTGATCAAGAATGGATTAAAATATATGAATTAAAACAACTATAAATCCAGTTAGTATATGATCTCTTTAAATGTTCTTAGTTTTAGTTCTGGTTCTTGAATATTGGCTTAAAAGTAAAAGTAGCAAAGAGCTTACTGTGACAAGGGATGGTGATCCAGGGTGCTGACCAGATTTTATATCCATTATTTTACTGTGCTCTTCTCCAGCTGTCTGCAGCATGCTTTTGCTAGCAGCAAGAAATATTCACATAAAAGAGTTTGCTGGTTCCACTCCTTGAGAGACAGGACATAGGAAACTCAGCAAGCAGAAATCCCAGAATAATTTCTCAGATTTCATTTTAATAAGACTAGGAGGGCATTACAATTTTGTCTTAATTAGTATGTTAGATAAATGTCCATCTGTGAGAATCATCAACAAAATTCTGACTGACTCAGCTGAGACAGGATTTTACTCACAATAAAAGGCAGGTTTTCATGTCTAGGTTAATGATGAGACAAATCTAGAACAGCTTTATTTGTTTAAGGAACTAAAACATATACACAAACTTTTGTTACCTGTGGATGGTGTTAAATGTATCAGACCTGGGATTTCACGCAGCATTATAAGAGTATTTCACAGGTTGAAAGGCAGGAAAAAGCAATGCCTTGGTTTCTGTGCTCTGTAAGTGAATTAGTGATGGTGGAGAAAAAGTAAAGGCATAATGACTCATTTATTAGGTGCTTGTAAGTCTTTTAAGTCATCAAAAACCACGTATCAAAAAACTGCATCAAAAAGACTTAATTTTAGAGCAGTTAGAATAAAATTACAGAGATGAAGATATTTAGTCTTGAATTTGCTGTTAATATGAAGATGCACAACAAAATTAATGCAATTGGAATAGTGTTTTACAGAAATTCCAGTAGAAAATCAATTTACTATAGCTAAAACCAGATAAAAGCTAAAGGAGTTCTGCAATTTGTGCCTGTTCATCCATAGATTTCATTTCTATACCATTGTAGAAAAGATTGCTTATTCAAGTTTTATGACTAAAAAGACAAAAGTTTTACACTTTTTATTTACTATTTGACTACCTAAATTAATCCTAAATCATGAATCATTTGCATATTAAAGAGGCTGTCTGGAAAAAAATCCACTGTAAATAACACCACTTCATTTGGGGGGGTGTGGGGGGAGAAAGTAGAATAAGACATATTGCAAATTGGTCTGACAGGAAAAAGTCCACTGCTTTTTCTTCACTCTTTATGCCACTGAGATCTGAAAAAAATTATTCCCTGACAACATTTCTGCAAGGAAGGTTTTCTTTTGCCAAAGACAGCTCTGGTTATCACCACTGTTTCTCAGTCTGGAAAAACAAGAGGTTATTTGAGGAGCCTGAGGCATGGCATGCTCAAGGGAAAGCCAATGTCTGCTTAGCCAGGAGCAATGAATCCTACAATTCCTGACCCTGCCACACAGAAACTCCCACCCTGTCCTTTGGAGCTATGGCAGGTCAGACCTGCCAGGGTGGTAGAGCATGAACTGGAGAAATAAATCAGTTCACATCATTTGGGGATGTGTCCCACTTGTGCCCAACATCAGACTTGTTGCCTATAGATTGCCAGGGGGCAGGTTTTAAGGGCCAGTAATGACTTTTCTCCTTTGTCCATTGGCAAAAAGACTTTATCTTATCACAGGTCTTTATGCCTAGTGAAGGACAGCTGCTACCAGGGAAAGTCTCATCTTGGCTTTCATCAGAAAACAAGATAATATCTCCCCTTAGAGTGTAAGAATTTTCAATTCCTACAATCCTTATAATACCTATTGCCTGATTTACTCATTTTTCTTCACATATTGACTTTTCTAGCCACCATCTCTTTCCTCTCAAATTTCTGCCTGACATGAGTGCATTGCTGCAGGCTGTGCTCTCCTTGTGCTGCTGTATATCCTCACAGACCTGAGTGGGGAAACTGCTGTGGGAAAAGGGGAGAAATGAGGTGGAATTTTCAGTTCCCAATTTATTTATAATACAAGAGCTGTTGATTTGTTGTAAGAGTAAAGAGAAGGAACTTGACTTGAGTCAAAAAATCTCAGCCCCCGTACCAGCTCATGTCTATACCCTGCCAATAACAGAGACAGTTATTCAGAAACCCTCCAAGCAGTGTAAAAGTTCTACTGGGCAAAATGAGGCATTTTATCCACATGTTTTTTTCCTTGTTGAAGGCAGAGGGTTGAGCATGGGACTCTGCTTCTCAGCACACAAGAATTATGCAACACCTTTGACGGTGACATGGGCAGTGGGATCTAGGGCCTCCTCAGCAAGTTTGCTGATGACACCAAGCTCTGTGCTGATGTCTCTGCTCTGTTCTTGTGAAAGCCCACCTGGAGTGCTGCATTCATCTTTGGGACCCTCAACATCAGAAGGATGAAGAATATAAGATTCAGTGAGTCCAGAGGAGGCCATG
>VXBB01013947.1:106157-119477 GCA_013399915.1 Illadopsis cleaveri | reverse complement strand
TTCTTTTTTTTTTTTTTTTTTTTTTTTTTTTTCCTAGAATTCTGCCTTCTGCATTTGCTGAGCGCTACTTCCCATCTGATGTTTTTTAACAGAAAACTCAATAGACTGTGAATTAGTTTGGGATTTCCTGTGAACAGGAATGAGACATGAACAAGGATATTCTTAAACTTTTTCTTAAGATCTTATAATAGATTCTGATAAAACAATGAGAGCAAGTAAAATTTTAAAGGGCATAGCCACTGGAGTGATATATGACATAGGTTGTGTGAGAACTACCCACTGATTATATTATATATTATATTAACATATGGGAGAGAATTTCATCATGGAAGATCCTTTAGTCACAGGTTGCAGTACTACACCCCAAACTGATATTTGACTCTCATTGTATTCCTTTTATTTTGTCTTCTTTTGTTTGTTTGTTTGGTGTTGGGTGGGGTTTTTTGGATTTTTTTGGGTTTTTTTGGTGTTGGTTTGTTGGGTTGTTTTGGAGGGTTTTTTTGTTTGTTTGTTTGTTTGTTTGTTTTGTTGTTGTTGTTGTTTATTTTTATTTTTAGTTTGTTTATGTGTGTTTTATGGGCATTGCTATCATATAACTACACTAAAAGGCTGATGATTAAAAAGCAAAATTGTGAGTTAAGTCTTTGGGGGAAAGGTACCTTTGTGTTAAAAAACACCCACTGAAAGTTGCCATAAAACAGTACACAGGACATTTTAACTTAACAGTAAGTAATACCTTCCTTCTGGCAATTCCTTCATCAATAAGGTATAAAATTTATCTTTCATTAGAAGTTTAAAAAAAATCAACACTTTGTAAACATAAAATTTTCTTTGTCAATTCTTATTTATCTTAATAAACAAAAGAGTAGACAATACACATCCCTGATAAAGAAGTTCGACAACACTTTAGACACTCAAAGAACACTTCCCTTCCTTTTAAAAAATATTTGTTTAGGGAAGGGAGAAGTTAAACTATAAAACCCCTTGAAAACTGTTTCTTCACTTATCCACTCAGAAGCATCAATAGCAACAATTAAGTTTTCCTTCAATTACTCACAGTAGTAGTGTATTCCTCAGTTTTTATCCTGAATTTCTGTGAAAGAATCATCAAGTCCTGCTCTCTTTATTTCTCCTTTGTCTTTTTTTTTCCTCTTCCCTCCACCATCAGAGATCTGGACAAGGATACTTCTTTATGTGTGGATGCTATCAAAGGATGATTTTTATGTTTGCAGTGCGCTGAACATTTTACAGCCCTGCCAGCCACTCATCATATGCTCTTGTCCCTCTTTCAGTGTCAGAATGGGCTGAAAATGAACCAGCTGTGGGAGATGGAAATAGAAATATTCTTTGTAAGAATTCATTCAGGTGCATACTACATACTTTTTTTGTACAGTATAGATAAATCCTTCTATCTGTTCACAAAACAAAATTGATAAATTTCTTCTAAGAATGAGAAAAATCAAATAATTGGGTGAAAATGTATCTGTACTCTGTGGGTATCTGCAACTAATCCTCAATTATTTGCATGTAGCTTGTCCTAGCTATGAAGTAACTGTACCCTTGAGGCAAAGACTCCTGGAAAATGATGTAAGACAAAGAAAACTTGATGTCAGTCATGACTGACTCATCTACATACCCTCATGACCGTTTCATAATCATATTCTTTGCTTTTCATTTAGCTGGGGGTTTTGATTGTAAGTGATATCCCAGCAATTGAATAGTCAATGTTAATAGAGCTCTGATTGTGATCTCATAGAATATTTGATTTCCTGCCATGTTTATCATCCAAGAAGCAAACCCAATAACAAACAGTCTAAGTGGACAATTAGGGTTGATATGAAATTACTAAGAAAGAGAATATTTGCATAATAATTGTTGATAATAGTGTATGAGCTCTCTATGGACTGCAGAATATTTAAATAAACTACTTATCCACTAACTCTGGGTGTGATGGATTTAAAGTTTCTTCTAATAATTTTTAGATATTAGGCTATGGCCTGCTTATTTTGATGTTTTGTTTGTTTATATGTATGCAAAGAAATAATTTAATAACCAGACTTTCAGAAATCATTTGGAAAAGTGAAGAAGGAATTTCTGATAGATATGTCTTGGTATACTTTTTACAATATAGAGAGGTCTTTTACAGAAATGTCCTTTGTCAGATCTTCTCTATGTTCGTCCAGGTATTTTTGTAGATTATTATTGGGTTCCTGAGGAGCTGAAAAGATCTTGTGGTTAGAGTGGGTAGGGGATGCAGAGTCAAGACAGTGTTCAATCAAAAATTGGAGATGCTTTGTGAGACCTAGGCCTCATCACTCAGCTGTAAGAGTGTGGGATCCACGAGGTTTTTTCTTCAATTAAATATAGAATAGTGGGGCAAACTGAAAGAAGTTTTCACTGTGTTTGAAGTACATCAGGTTCAAGTAACTGCTAGTCTGGTGCTCATACTTTACTACTATGTGCAACCTGAGGTATTGAATGCTTTAGGAAAACAGTTTATATTCCCTATTGTGGAACCTTTTGTAAATCAGGTCACCCATCCTCAAAATGGAATTGCTTTGGGTCCAGCTGCCTAAGCTGCTGAGGATCTCCCATCAGTCTGCCCTATCTTTGAGTGATTAGGTTAATAAGGCACATTTGTGTTCACAGCCTTAAATGCTTCAAAGGTTTCCGTATTAGGTATTTATCCTACTTTAAAGTTATTTACTAATTACCTCAGGATGCTTCAGTGCATTCTATGAGACCTAAATCTTAAGTAAGAGAGTTCACTGGGCCTGGATTCATTCAGATAAATCATTAAATTATGGAAGATAAAACAACTTCTTATAGACAACATCTAAACTGAAGGTGAGAACTTGGCAGTTCTGCTCTCATAATGCACTTTCCTGAACAGATTACTATAATGTAATTTAGTATACAGACTGATAATGTTACCTAAATCTTTACTGCAGAGTATTTGTATGCAGCAGGGCAGCTAGGAAAGAATAATCCTATAAAGACCCATCCTCCCTACTCCATGGCAATAACATCTTGTAATTCATCTGCTCTTAAAATCATACGTACAATATAAGAATCAAAGAATGTGTAAAAGGAAAGTCCCCGAAAAAAGGATTAAAAGTACAACTATTTCAATAATTGTGGCATTGTGTAAGAAATCTGTAGAAATCCAAATCTGTCTGGCTATAAATTCATAAGCCCATGAAGGGGCAACTTTTGAATAAATTAGTCATGGTGAATAGTTTACCCAATTTTATCATAATCTGGAAGAGAGCAGCTCAGTGTGATATCTTTTTTTACCTGATTTTTAATGTCTTGAAGCATTTGTCATGTTGTTTCCTTTGTAATCACCATCTTTTTTACAGGCAAGCAATCTCCCAGTTTGAAAAAAACATACAATAGAACAATATGCTGCAGCCATATCCTGTCAGTTTAGTCTCTGCAACTTCAATGCCCTGTAAATACCTCAGGCAAATCATAGATCTGCTTCAGCAAGAACATGGAAATTCAGCCTGAATACAGTTTGAGCTGATCCCCAAAATTTAGTGAATATTCATAAACAAAGTTGTTCTTCAAGATTGTTCACTGTTCTGATTTTGACAGGGTCATCTCTGAAAATGAAGATATTCTTCAGTTGCTTCATTATGTATTTTTATGCAGGTAGACAGACACAAAAAATCAACCATCTCAGGAGAAACAAAACAATTAATATCACTCCAGCTGTGGTGTAAATCTGAGGAAGGTCTTAAATCCTTTATAATTTATCTATACCTNGAAGTAAAAACAAAACAAAACAAAGCAAAACAACCCAGAAACATGAAAACAGCAGATCAAAGGACCAGCCATGAAAGAGAAAAAAAATGCTCTTCAAGTGCATTGCATTTTTTCTCTTGGTAATGGATTCTCATCAAAAATCCTAAGGAAAGCAACCATTACAGTGTATGAATATATCATAATATTTTTTGCTTAAAAATAGATATATATGTGTATGTAAAAAATTTAAAAATATAAAAATTACATATACAGGCTCATTGTTCATTGGAAACACCTGACTTTTCAGAAAAAGCCTAAAGAAGAGAAAGAGGAAAGTTGTAAGGTCATATATGTTAGAAAACATAAATTTCTTGAGAGAATAGGGTGGCCCATGGTTGCAGTCCCTTAGGCTGTTCTTCCCTTGGCATGGATTGCCCGTGGGCTGCAGCCCCTGTCCCAGTGTGAGTTAAGTGATGGATATTATTTTAATATAGAGCTTAACTTAGGAGGAGAGGAAAAAAAGACAACTGTTAGATTTGAAATGCTGTTTATAGCAGATTGGCTCTGTAATTAAATAAATTCTTGTGAGGGCAAGGAACAGACTAAAAACTACAATCACAGAAGACACAAGGTAAAGAAACACAAGAATCCAGGTCTTGCTCACTGACTCCAGAAGTAAATGCAAGAAGACACTGCCTAGTAACTTCAGCCTGTCTTCCTTCCTACCAGTACTGATGCCTATGGCTTTAAAGTTAGGTCAAAAAAGTGATTGTAGATGTCTGCAAGTGATAGTAATTGTACAAGATGATATTACTTGTATTCTTAGGATAAGAGTCAGAAACATAGTTTTCTACAGTCATTGGTTTTGTTGGAATAAAAATTGCTCAGTTAAAATTTTATTTTTATGGTCTATGAGCTGTAAAGACCATTTAAGGTCAACTCTTCATACTGTATTAGGTAAACATTTAAGAGGTAAATACTTTTATCCAAGTTTGCTGCAAGCAAAGAAATAGACCATGAAAACTCAAGAGAATGGACTTCGTGTTTTCATGCTATTATTTTTACTGAGCTAAAGTTTCAGTACTAGAGGTGTTCAGAGCCTCATATTTAACTTACAAGCTTCAAAACATCACCAAAAGAAAATTGCATTGAGACAGCTATAAAAGAAAAGTATTATATAGTCTACGGATTGCATGTTCTGTCATTGTGGTACCAAAACATTTCTGTTCTCACTATTTTTCATGTCAGAGAGAACTGGGAACCATAATGGCTGAGGCCTAACCGCAGCTCTACCTTTGTTTTCCCATCTCACTGTACCCAACTCTATCGGGTAAAACTTCCATAAGTTGTTCCAGTGTTTTCACTAAGGATAATCAAATCATTATAAACATTTTATATGTTTGTCTGACTGTGAAGAGACAGTCCCAAACACCTTAACCCCAGGAAATGAGGACTGTGTGCTTATGACAGTTTATTATTGTAATGGAAGGAAGTGATGTGAATAACCTGTGGGATGTCCAAGCACTTGCATGTGGATTAGAATATTAGAAATAGCTAACAGGAAACACTTACTGTTATGTATGAAAATTTAAGCACTTCTACCCATGGAGGAACTAGAAGTAAACTGGCTGATTTCTCTAATTCAAACAGTACAAGAGAGTAGGATTTTTGTAGTGAAGATTTTCTGTTAAAAAATCTACTGAATTCTCATCTTACACCATCAAGAATACTTCCTGTGAAACCCTCTGTCTCACTGTTCAGAGAGGAACAGGAAATATGGCATGAAAGAAGAGAAAAATGGAGCTTGAGGATAGTAAGAAATGGTTAAATATTATGCTGAAAAGAGTGTTTGTCCCTTAAATTCTTCTGAGACCAAAGGAACTTCATGTTAGACAGACACTGGAAACACTCTTCTTGTCTAGAACACATCAACACATTTCTTCTGCTTATTTTTTTTAGACATCCAGAGAGAATACTTGACTAGCAGCTCCTAGTACATATTCTCCTCTCATAATTGTATGGCCAAACTGCTGGAAAACATATTCCCTTCACCCTGGATTCGTGACTTGTTTTTTTTCAGAAGAGCAACTTATTCTCAGACCCAAAGGTGTTTCACCACCCTCCTATCTCTTCAGTCCCTGTACCTGGAGTTTGCTGGTAAGAAACTGTCAAGGGAAGTAGGAGATGAAATTTTGAGCTCTTTGAAACAAAAAGGGAGATGAAGCCGAAGCTCCCGCTTTTGTTTTGGCATGTACCTCTTACGGAGTGCTCTTTCTAAAGGCTGGATGATTTCACTATCAGCGGCTGCATTTTGCTGTTAAAGAAGACACCCATAGTTAACATGCAGAAATTAACAGAGGTGTTAATTAAGGTGTTAGGCCCACACAGTTTTTGGAGTTACCATGAGTTGAGAAAATCTTACAAGCATATTTTCAGGTTGAAATATGGGAAATATTCAGGATCATAAGGTGGCCCCTTGGTAGACTGCTGGTACTTAAGAGAAATACTGTTATTCTGAATCCATATTCTGAGAGTAGTTTTAGACAAGTTAATTATACCCATTTCTACTTTTTCTCTCACAATAGCCTGTCCTCTTAACACCTGAATGCCCCTAATTGTAAAGCAAGAATTTATTGTTCCCATCAGCTCACAGGGCTGTGGGACTTCTTAAAAGTTAACTGGAAGAAGAACGGGAAAATTCTCACAATTTTTTCCATGCAAAATGTTGCCATTTCAGCTTCCACTGCCATGATTCTTTAGCTACTTCCATGGCCTTTTAATGGAAATATGACAAAGCAACAACCAGAAAGTGAACTCCATGGGGTGCATGAGAAAAAGGACATTAAAAGACTGAAAGTTTTGCTTTTGATGTTTAAATGATTTGTGGTGGCGACCTCAACTGTGCTTTAAAGACTATTTTGCCCAATTAATTTTCTTAGATATTTTTGGCGTGCTTTAAAAACGCATGCTCAATTTTTCTTATTTCCTTTTTCTTTTCTTTCTGAAATCCCTGTTGTGTTTTCTACACAGTGAACTGCAGAAATGTTGCTGCAGTAAATTCCTTTTGTTTTGCCTTGTACAAATCGTAAAAGTGTATATTATCTTCATTTTTCTTTCTTCTTTCCATTTAAATATGTACAAGATTTTTTTCAGAGGATGAATAGGGAGCGTAAATATATATAATGATGTTTCGTTTAACTGATGAGCAATTGTCATGTCCTTACATTAGACAGGGTTGAGAACTAAGAAAACTGATATACAAGCAGACAATATAGGCAATATTTAAACCACAGGATCTTGATTCTCAGTTCCTTCTTTCTTGCACTATACACAGTAATGGACTCTGAAGGGGTCAAGGACCTTATTATCTCCAAAAACATTTGATGTTACTTTCTGAACTACTCCTTGGAAATAAAAAGGCATTTTTTTAGAAGACTGTGCACACTATTTTCATGGATTTTATGGACTTCATAAACCCAGGAAATAAATATCTTCATAGCTCAATATGGTCTTCACACTGTCCCTGAGACCTCTTTGCACTGTCTCACTCCACCTGGTATTTTTAATGGATTCCTCAGTACTAGGGATAAAAGTTTCTCTTTTAGTCTCTGTAAAATATCCCAAGAGTCTAGAGTATTCAGGGAAAAGGAAATAGGAAAAATCCCTGTAGGGACTTTCAGGCTTGACTTATGAAGTCAGTAGATTAAAATAACCAAATCAACTAAATAGGGCCTGGGGGAAAGCTGGGTAACCCTCTGAACACATCCAAAATGTTGTAAAACACGTGGTGTGAGAGTAATTACTCACAGGTCACATAAAGAATAACAAGTGATAGAATGAGACTAAGAAACAGGACATTCCACTTGATAAAGTCTATTTATCCTGTGCAGAAATCTTCTGGTGAAAGGAACTATTCTGACTCATTTATAGATGGACTAAACTACATTAATAAACAAACTGTAAATCATTTGATTTCCTGAGTTAGAAGGACAACTGGTAAGATCTAGTGAAATAAGTATTTTACCTCTCCAGTGTCTATGATTCTATCATACATCGTTCCTCTCAATTATCAAAGCGTCACATGCTCATTTCAGCCACATGACTCCCATTAATGTCAAAGGGAGAGTTGAGATTAAAAACCCCAGGTGTCACTTTAAAAATGCAGGAATTAAAATGATGTATCATTTCTCCACTAGAGAAACCAGTTCCCCAAATATGAGACCCCCTTGCATTTTTCTTCTACAGAAATACCCTTGTTTATCCTCAGCACCCAAAAATAAATATCAAATCCAGATCGCAATAAACCAAGAGCTTCTGAAGGTGAAAAAGAGAAAAGCAGAGACATTTTTTAGCCATTAAAGAAATTAAAGACTTTGCTTTTCCAGGGAGAGTGTGATTTAAGGGCTAATCAGCACCGTGGTCCTACATATTATCTAAGAAATTGAAAATTACTGCGTACTAAACCTAGCTCTTTGAAACTCCAGGGGGATTCTCTGCAAGTCCTCTGATAACTTTTGAGTCTAGGCTTGAATGTTGTTCTCATCTTAATTAGAAATTCATCTTGTGTGTGTGTTCGTATATGTGTTTGCATTTGTGTATATGTTTATTGCTGTATGTGCACATACTTACACATATTTTGTCTCCATATGGATGCACACACATTACAGAATATATAACTCTTCACTCTAATTGCCTGCTTTTTTCCCCTGTCATGTTTAGCAGATTATGCTCTCTACGCTCTATTTTCCTTTCCCTGTGTTGGCAAAGACTTACAAATGCCCTATTTGCTTTCTTTTATCTCATTACATTATTCAGGGGTTTTCTGTACACATACACTCAGAAACATCAGCAGATAGCTTACTTTCAAAGAGCCTTAAGAAAAGCAAACATATTTGTTAAAGAAAGAAGTTTAAGGCTGACTCAAAGCATAAGCAAAGTAGTTGCTCAGGGCAAAAGACTACCAAAGATACTAAATGACTACAGTCCCATGGTTTTGCCAACGCCAGAAGTCACCAGAATCTTCACACCTACAGATGTCAACAAAGAAAGTTAAGTGGGCAGCTAGGGTAGAAGGAGTATTTGAAAAACAGTGAAGTCCCAGGAGTGGTCATCATCAGCTTGCTGCCTGAGTTCTGAATAATCCCCTGGAAATGCTCCATTCTCTCCTGTGAATATCGGGGCAAATGTGAAGTCTATATTTCTTTCTCAAATAGATCAATATCAACAAGAATTCTAGGAAAAAGGTGGTGCTACTGCCGAGTGGAACGGGGACCTTTGGAGCAGAGCCAGAGATGCTGAACACCTTCCTTGACTTCATCTTTGCTGCCCAGGCAGCTCTCATGGAACTGTGGTGGTCAAACACTGGAAAATGTTTGCAAAGGTCTTGTGGGATCTCCCTCCTTTAATGGCATTCAAGGTTTGTGCAAATAGGGTCCTGAACAGCTTAACCTTCTGTGAGTGAAAGGAAAGATGATTCCCGGCAATCTCTACAGTCTAAAGTACTCCATGATTCTTTGATTTGTTAGAAATGGGAGATAAGAAATGTTTATGGATCTGCAAGCAGATGGAGCTGAAAATAAACAGAGAAATTGTCAGCTTAAATGTGCCCAGCATTGTTTTCTGGTACTGAGGCCAACTGTTTCAGAAAAGGCTATGTCTGTATTATTAAATGCTTTTCACCTTCAAAAGAAGGAGGATGTGTGTAAACTGGTCCCTGGCTTGTGCTAAACGCAACACATACTGAAAATTCAGATTTCTCAAGTCAGATGGTTCAAAAGGGTGTTGGGGACCACAGTTACAATTTCGCTTCACAAACAGCTGACTTCTGGATTTCAGAAATATTGCCCATAACTATTTTATTCATTAGAATTGGTGTAGCCGTGACACCACCGTTTCTTGTTATGTTTTGTTTTGTTTTTTGGGGTTTTTTCCCCCCACAGTAAATGTGGATAAATATTTATATTCCTGAAAACTGTTTCAGGTAAGGTATCTGGAATATTCATCTTTCTACCATTATTTTTGTTAATTTGCCTGTTTTATTTTGGCTTTTATTTTTAAAAAAGAGCCTTCCTAGGAAATGTTAAGTTCATTTTATTTATTTTTAACACTGAAAAGTATGATCCATGGCTGTGTGGCAATCCATGTGTGCTCTTAAAGACATAGGTAAGATTATATTTCTATGTAGGCTTGTTGTAGTTTATTAGTGCAAATTCTTGATATGGAGGAGGGTGATTCTGGAAAAAACAAACAAACAAAAAAACCAAAAAAACAAAAACAAAAAAACCCCACCTCTACATGAGGAATGAAAGAGAAGGAGAAGATTTTGAAACTAAGCAAAGAACTATATTTTTGTGCAAATACTTTGTATTGAGAGAAGTTCACTTTAAAACAGTTGTAGTGTTTGTTTTTTTTTCCTTCACACACTCAAAGGGTATTTTCATAGTTCCTTGCAGTACTTTCCCCTCATTATTAGTTTTGGATTTTCTTTTCATTTTGTTTTTTGATATTGTTTGTTTGTTTGGATATTTTTTTCTTTCAAATGAATACTTTTTGGGGGATCTGGGAGTGGTTTTATTTGGTTTGTTTGTTTGTTTGCTTTCAGCTCGCCAAATCTCAAACAGAAATATGTTTATGTCTGGTTAATGCATTCTTGGCTTTTAAGTTCTTACTTTATTTTTCAATGTAGCTTTGAAGATCAGATTAAAGGGAGGAAAATTTGAGCAACTGCTGGGAAATAAGTGGAAAATGATGAAAAAATTAAAATTTGCTCAACTTCCACTTTAATTGTTTCTCTCCCTTCTGGTGAAGTGTTATTTTATTCACCTCTTATTTTAAAAAACAACATTTTTAAGCTCAGTATTCATAAGAAAATGGGCACAATCAGCTTTTTGATATAAGGCAGAGATGTAAAAAGAATTCTTAGCAAAATGTAAGGTACTATTTTAATTAAAGTCATGATGGGCAAAAGTGTGACACTGATAATTCAGATTGTGAATTTGGTTCATCCACAAGATATTTCTTTCTCATCTTCTGCTTCAGCAATTTACTTCAGTTAAGGGCAAGTTCAGACTACTCAACTCTTCTCCAGAGGAACTCACCTGTTCTGGCCTGGACTGAAGTTCACTGAAGAGCTTTTTTGTCTGCCAAAAAGGCATCATTGCTATTGATCTGTGCTGGATTTCAACAAGTGACCTTGGGGTGACTGCCTGTGTGAGCTCTCACTCGAGAGAGCCTTACTTTCAACAAAGGTTTTTTTTCATATTGATATTAAAGCAGGTTACTTCACGAATGAACAGAGCATGAAATAAAGAATTATTGTAAAGAAAAAAAAAAAGAAAAAGAGCAAGTTTTTGTTGTTTTTTGTTGTTGTTGTTGTTTTTGGTTTGTTTTTTTTTTTTTTTTCCCCAAGGACATACTCATTTTCGCTTAAATTACACTTGTATAAGGAAGGTATTGCTCCAAAAGATCCAAGAGAATTTGTTGATCCACATCCTATGTAACAATCAGGGTTTTGCATGTGGATTGCTAAGTTAACAGAAATTGACTGGAAAATCTTCGTGCATAGGTGCAGCCTTTCTTAATGATGACCCATAGATGCTAAAACATATAGAATACATAACATAAAAGGGATTTGCTAAGTACACTACACACACACTGCAGCTGAATCAATTCACTAATCCACAGAGCACAAATTCAGTCAGAAAAATAAAAGAAAAAAAGGGAAGAAAGCCCATACATCCTATTACTAAAGCCATTAATGTGGGGAAACAATGAGTTCACTCTTTGACATTCTTCATTTGGAAATTGGAAAGGTTTATTTTTTCCCAGAAAGACGGAGCTGAGAAAGATACATTCATTACACTGTTGAAGGAAAAACCATTCAACAGAAAATATAGGTAGAATAGCTGGAGAACAAAGAAAGTAGATTTTTTTTTCTCTTAATGAGCAGATTGTTTCATTTTATCCCTTTCTTAAAGGCAGAAAAGGAACAATACAAATCCCTACAACCAAAAAATCAGAACAAGACAAACTGAGAAATTAAAATTTCACACAAAATATTTTCCTGTATCAGACATTGACAACATTATACAAGCTCTAGACAGGCAACCTGGGATAAGTTCGTAACCTCCCCTTCAGAAATCTTAACAGGCACTAAAATAAGGGATTAACAATGCCATAACAATGACTCTGTGAAAGGAATTGCACAGGTACAGAGTCATAACCCCATCTCATTGGGAATGACAGTTTCTATCTTTCAGAAATAGAAGATGTAACGCTGAAGTAATGCCTGGGTATTCCAACCAACAGAAATAACACTGGAAGGGAAAAGAGTCTTGAGAATATGTGGTAAGTTATCCATGATCTGACACTTACATGCATTTTCTTCACCTGCTCTAGAGATGCTTTACAAGGGCAAAAGCAACTGATTGCCCAGTCCTTCCTTTTCTTCTGTCCCTCCACAATCTGCACTGGATATGTGATGGCTGAATTTACGTGCCGGATTTCTTTGTGGAATTTGACATGCCTGTGCAAAAAGACTATTGCTTTGTTTCCAAGATAACGCAACATCTTTAAGATAAAACAATATTGTAGATAAAAGCCTGAAGCTCCTTCACAGAACCATAGTAAATGTTCGATATTGTGTATATTTACAATGTTGGATGGCAGTAAATCATATCATACTGAACACAGAAGGTTTCTTTGGTGTCTTTTTATATAAAATGCCCATCTGGACTAAATCTAGTCTCCTATTTTTTCAAGAAATATGACAAATTTCTGTGCTGGATGGTAAGCCAAAAGTACTTTTAGTAGTATTTATCAACACTAGTAACAATCAAGAAGGTACTCACTTTGCAGTAGTGAACACATCTCTTGATTATTCCAGGACAAAAGAAACAACTCTTTAGATGAAAACAGCAAATATCCAGGCTTCAGAAGATCACGGAAGGAAACATTTGCCTTAAGAAAATAAAGGTTCAGTCCAGGTTTGAGCTCCTTGATGGATGCTAGACAAATGTTCTTAAAATTCCCACCTGCAAAAATTAGAATGAATGAATGCATTAATTAATTAATTAATTAAATGTACTAAATTAACTCCCCAGGGTGGGAAATAAAAGAGTCTTCTGAAAGAACAATGTGTTATGGTAAACATTCTATCATTCCTGGATCCAAATTAATAAACACAAGTTTAAGGTCAAGGGTTTGACCCTAATCTCCAAAACTCGCCACAGAATTGGTCTGAACTAATACAGATACTGTTTTCAGCTTATTGCATGTAACATAATAAAATCTGGGGAGATGGAGACATCCTAGTTAGACAGGAGTTTGAGACCAAAGGGCCTTGATAGTTTCCAAAGAGATCTGAAAAGAACATGGAATTTCTTTCTTTTTCTTGGGACATAAAAAGAAGTGTTTTCTAAGTTCAAATTTTATCCTGCCCTACCCAAAGATACAAAACCGGATACTAACATAGGTACCATGCTTTGTTTTACCAACACAAATGATTCACCTCTCTCACACTCTCTTTTTTTTTTTTTTTTTTCTTTTTTTTCTTTTTTTTTTTTTTTTTTT
>VXBB01013947.1:75182-86363 GCA_013399915.1 Illadopsis cleaveri | reverse complement strand
GAAGGCATAACTTAAGAATTACAGTAAACATCTTTCATTTCCATGGATAATTTGTTTATTAAGTAGGTAGATAGATGCTAACATTTCTTTTGCAAAAATCTTCTCCTGATCACTGTGATCCATGCTTGGGGAGACAGTCACAGCCATAGGTAAGTCAGCTCTTTCTTTATGGGATGACTCTACCTTTTTTACAGAGCCACCCAGGGGGTTAAAAGGCTTGCTGAAGGTCACACAAGGTGAAATCCAAAAGGCCAAAGGCTTTCCTCATCCTGTATATACTACTCAGTCCCTGTGTTGACTGTTTGAAGGGATCTTTGGGGAGATGGAAACTAGCCGCTGCACCTAGGCATGAATACGTCAATGACAGCAGGAGGACTGGATATTTTCATCCCCTCTCTAATCCCCAGGGCACAGCCACCAGTTTGCACACACAGAAATACCTGCATCGCTTCCTTATCAATGTTCCGATCATGTGAGTCTTAAATCTGCTGGAATGACAGCTCAAGGCTGATGTATGAAATAGCACTTAAAAAGGCTGCAGATGGGGGATAGAATGTCTGGGTTTTAAGTGTATGTATATATTCCTTCTTCAGTTGAATACATTTGTGAAAAACCCTATGTTTGCTCAGCTAACTGTTGCCGGCTGATCAGCATGAATATGGCAGAAAATCAGTGTTTTACAGCTAAAAAAACCCCAAAACAACAGGTCAGTCCATGACCCACTAGCCTGATTTAAAGAATTATTTTCTTAAAATACATGTATAGAGAATAGTGGAAGAGGCAAATGTCTGGACATGTGCTTTATATTAGTTGTCTGATGATGGCGACAGGTGCATTTGTCAGGCCCCAGGGAGCAACTCCATTAGATTCACTTTATTAATTGAGTAGATTACATGTTTTAGAAGATTTATTCCCTCCTCCTCCCCCAGCCTCCCTGCTCCCTTTTCTTTGACATTCTATGGTTAAAGCAGGGAGGAGGAAAATAAACTTCTTTTTGACTTTATCAAGTTATAATTAAGCATGAGAGGAGCAGAAGAATCCAACAGTAATGCAGAGGGTGCATAACACTGACAAGGTCAATTATCTCCTGATAATTCTCACAACAGCAGGTATTAATAAGATGAATAATATTAATTGAATGTGAGTTTGTAGAGTTTTAATTCCTATTTTAAAGTTTTATTCAGCATAATGCAGACAGGATGGTGGATGCAAGAGCAAGGTTGATTTAATGGCCTCCAGCCCTATAGATTTCTTACCAGGTTGAGAATTCCTTGCAATATTTGCTGCCTATCAAGATATCTGGAATTAAGACTACAGCAAACAGGAAAGGGAGGCTGGGGAAAAACAATTTACACAGGATTCTGGATGTTTTCCGTGCTAATTGTTGAATGGGCTCCTTCTGTATCACTTTTGATTGAAATACAGTTTCGAATACCGTCTGAGATACTCTGTACTCATGGTTCTTTTAGAGGTTTTGACTCAGCTGATCAAAATCCAATTATCATTTGAGGTACATCATAATAAATCTAGAATAACTGCAATGAGACCAGATGCCTTAGTGCAGCTCAACAGACCTGTCCCAGCATCCGTCTAAAATTCCACCTCAGGAATGGTCATAGATGCGTTAATATAGCTTTTATTTATGCCAGTTTTATTTAGCTCATGAACCCTTCCTTCTATTACTTACATCTTAAAGTCCAGGTTATCTGTTTGGGAAAAATCGTTTGTTTATTTTTGTAGGACTTTGTCAAGACAGGATTCTATTTAGTTTTACCTGGTGATCCTATATAGCAACAAGTGTAAATTAAGAGTCTCTTGTGCTTTATTGTGTCCGCATTATGCTCCCACATTCACAGAATATTAATACAGCTAATAAGATCTTCCTTGAACCTATTTTATTCATTTTTTACAGTGAATCCGAGTGTGTTTACTAAGTAATATTGAATTTGAGCTTTTCCTGGAAAAGCTCATGCTTTTTAAATGACCTCAGTCTGTGTTTTATTCTAGGTAGAATCACAAAGAACCAAGCAAAACTAACTAGCCAAAAGTCAATATATTTAGTTTTTGCTCCAGAGAAATTGAATAAATAATACAGATAGTTAGATTGCCCACTGCCACAAGCATCCATTTTTCATGGAAAATTTATGATCTAAGTACACAAGACATTGTGAATACACAAAAAAGGCCAGTAATCCTGAGTCTCTGGAAGATAACAAAAAATCTATTTATATCCATAAAATGTGCTCACTAGTGGGGGCAAGATTCATACGGTTTTGTATGCACAATGTAGCACAAATATTGACTAGTAAAAAGACTGTTTACTGCTGAAGAGATGGGAGACTCATTAGTGGCATAACAGAACCATAGACTGGCCTCCTCCAGAGGCACAGAAGTTTGTAGCAATGAAAATGACATCTGAGAAGGATGTTGCCATCTGTAAGGTTGAACACTGGAAAGCTTAGGGAGGAAAGAAAAGCATGACATTATTCTGAAACCCTGATGAAACAGTTCCTATGAAGGAGAAACAAGCACTTGGGAAATAAATGGAATATAATCAGGAACTACTTTTGTTTTCTGATAGAGCATAGCAGTTAGTGTGGAAGAAAAAATCTTTTATTTTTGCGTTTTCACTTTTAAATGCCTCCTTTTTATTTCCTATGGGAATTATAAAATATAAACTTACATTTTGACAATATATCCGTATGATAAACAAAGTGTCCCAATGATTATGTTTGGGCCATTTTCCCCCATACTCTAACCCTTGTGAATTGAGAAGTGTGATATGGTGAGTGACAGCAGTCTAGGGACAGAGTATTAAAATTTGAAGCCTGCAAGTCGTGTTCAATAAAAATACATCAAGGGGGATGAAACCTTTACAATTCACCAGCACATTTTACTCTACAATTTTCAAAAGGAAAGTAGCAGGGGTCTCAATCAAAGCATGTTGAAATGTTCCATCAAACACATCTCTTGTAAATGTAGCCTGACAGTGCCTGCTTCCATTTCTGATCTTCTCACTTAAATGTGTAACGTGTATAAACAACATTTATTTTATTGTAAATAGATTGTTGTCTCTATCCTTCAATATCTCAGCTCTGTGTTTATATACATGGTTCTCCTTTAGCTGCTAATTCAGTATTCTCCCATACACATTTACTAAGGCTGGAATGGAGGCCTCTGGGCCACTCTTCCATCCCCCTGCACTGGGGCAGGATCGACTTCACAGATTTTTTCCATTCCTAATAATTCAGTATCACATCCTTCCCTGAATATTATTTCCTCATTTACACAAGACCCTTCTGGTGTTTTATTCTATTGTCTGAACTCTTTCTTTTAGGCTGGTTAAAGATTTTCTTCATATCCAACATTTAGGTTTTCAGCTGAAGTGTAGTGCAAAATGACTAATGCAATGTCCTTGAAGAGAAACAGAGGAAAAGCTATTCTAACTTTTCATCTATCCCTTGAGAAATGTGTAGCATGTTCTGTGCCCCTTATCACACAGATGTGAAACAGGAACTGTTGGATGGAGGTGAGGTGGGGCTGTCTGGTTTCTCGGGGGATGTCTTCACCAGTGACACACCAAGAAATGCACCATGATCCCACGTATTTCTGACTTCAGGTAACTTTTGGCAGCGCAGAAACTCTGTTTCTTAAGAAAGATCAAACCAATGATCCCTCTAATGGCACCTTCTCCCTCAGGTTACCAGTTCCTACACAAGAAGAGATGGACACCTGAATCCCAGAGAGACAGCCTCCTCTGGAGAATGTTTGGTCCCTCAGTTGGTGCCTAAATGTGATTTCTAAGTATCTGCTAGGTCACATTTTCAGATCTTTGTCCATTGTGTACTAATAGTTCACCTCCATCTTAAACACCTACCCCAAGAGCAAAAGCTTTTTGATATGTCTAATGGTATTCTCTATTTGTGATTTATTTTGCAGCAGAGGACATGCCTGTTTTGCTGCCCAAGCAGTGCATGCCCCAGCAGCAAGAATGCAGCCAGCTATGCCTAAGGCTCCTGAATGAATGTTTCCATACATTCTTCCCTATTGTGGTGTTCAGCTTTACATTTCCATGGAATTTCCACATGATTTCAAGTGAAGGCAACAAGAATAAGAAACACCCCTGAAAACCTTGGACAAGGAGGCAGGAAGGAGCAGCAGAGACCCCCCAGCATCCTATGGAGACTGCCAGTCTGGAAGAGATTCCCACATGGCTGTCTGTCAAGAGGATCACTCTGGGGCAAATACTCATGTGAAGGACCCCATACCAGAGGAGACTGCACATTCCTGATGTTGCTTGGAACCAAAAGACAAAGCATTCCAAACAATACTGAGATTGGTAAGATAAAAAGCAGGTTTTTTTAATAAAAGGTTTCAGGTGCACAAAATATGGCTACACACACATGTGGTAAAGTATTTCTGCAATTTTTAAAGGTTAATTAATTAGTATATCTAGCAATAAATCCAATAGGAGACCAGCTGCCCCAGTAATCCACCCTTGGGTAAGTCCCTTAGAATTGGTTCAAGGGATTCTTTGCCCTATTTCTTGAAAGGTGTCTTAAGTTCTGGTGAAGAGCAAGATGTCTTTGTCAGAAGTTCTCTTCTTAATGATAAGACTAAACAGAATTTCAAGAATGATTTAGAAAGAGTTAGTTTATTATTCTAGGATGCAAGAAAAGGCAGGAAAAATACTAGAAACCATTCATATTAAATCTACAAAGCTACCAATGTATGAAAAACCTAGAAGTCTTTAGGCATAAGTGATATGATATTGATGTTGATTGTACCACCTGGGCAACTTGGGGGTGGGTAGAAGAGTCTGAAGGCTCTGGGAAAGCTGAAGGGAGCAAGCTGCCTTACGGTTTGTCTGTTTTGTTTCTCGCTATCCAAATCTATTTTAATTGGCAATAAATTAAATTCATTTTCCTGTCTTCTTTGACTATGACAGTAATTGATAAGTGATCTCCCTGTCTTAATCTCAACACACTAGCTTTCTTGCTCATGTTTTGTTTCTACTTTCTGCCCCTGTGCTTCTGATGGATAGTACGGAGTGAGCATCTGGATGGGAATTTGCCTCCTAGACAAGGTAAACCCATGACAAGGAAAACAAAAAGCCAGAAATCTGACAGATAAGATTTTCAGCTGTAAAGTCTTCTTGGNTTAATTAATTAGTATATCTAGCAATAAATCCAATAGGAGACCAGCTGCCCCAGTAATCCACCCTTGGGTAAGTCCCTTAGAATTGGTTCAAGGGATTCTTTGCCCTATTTCTTGAAAGGTGTCTTAAGTTCTGGTGAAGAGCAAGATGTCTTTGTCAGAAGTTCTCTTCTTAATGATAAGACTAAACAGAATTTCAAGAATGATTTAGAAAGAGTTAGTTTATTATTCTAGGATGCAAGAAAAGGCAGGAAAAATACTAGAAACCATTCATATTAAATCTACAAAGCTACCAATGTATGAAAAACCTAGAAGTCTTTAGGCATAAGTGATATGATATTGATGTTGATTGTACCACCTGGGCAACTTGGGGGTGGGTAGAAGAGTCTGAAGGCTCTGGGAAAGCTGAAGGGAGCAAGCTGCCTTACGGTTTGTCTGTTTTGTTTCTCACTATCCAAATCTATTTTAATTGGCAATAAATTAAATTCATTTTCCTGTCTGCTTTGACTATGACAGTAATTGATAAGTGATCTCCCTGTCTTAATCTCAACACACTAGCTTTCTTGCTCATGTTTTGTTTCTACTTTCTGCCCCTGTGCTTCTGATGGATAGTACGGAGTGAGCATCTGGATGGGAATTTGCCTCCTAGACAAGGTAAACCCATGACAAGGAAAACAAAAAGCCAGAAATCTGACAGATAAGATTTTCAGCTGTAAAGTCTTCTTGGAGATTTGTTGTTGTTGTTGTTGTTGTTGTTGTTGTTGTTGCTTTGGTGTTTTGTTTTTCGGTGGTGGTGGTGGTGGTAGTTTTTTGTGTGTGGTTCTTGTTTGTTTGTGGGGTTTTTTTGTTTTGTTTTGGGTTTTTTTTGTAGGCTATAAAGAAATAATTTAGGTCACTACAAAGAAGTTAAGCTGGAGCATAACTGGATCAGCTCTGTACACCTATTTTAACCTGTTAATTCATTCCTCATTGGTTTAGTATCTGGTTCTATGAATATTTCTGTTAATAACTTTACACACATGAATAGATCCATTAATCACAACTAAGGAGACTGGAAGGCTCTCAGATGTTTGCAAGGGAGGGCTGTTTGACTGTAAAACTCAGTTTCATGCAGGTTTTCTGGGTACTGTTCTCTGTGACATGAACCAAAATGCATAAAAGATCTGGAAGGTGGGCAGGTGAAATGGCACCTGAATGTCCTTAAAAACACAAACCTAAGTAATTTATACTGGCAATTCTGCGGTAGCTCCTAATTTGGCACTTAGAGAAAACAGAGGTGCTTGAAATGGAGATGGTATCTAAATCTGAACTTAAGCAGAGGTGCTGTCTTGGGAATTTGGCAACTAGATATTTGACAATAAAGCAAGTCTAAATATTTTGCACTGCACTAATATTTGACAATAAAACCAATCTTTGTATTTTTGCATCCACTCACCATGGTGTAGGTGGCCTGTCCCTTCAGGACTCCATGAGTTATCTATGCTCAGATGTTATCTGGTGCCACAACCTCTCAATCCCTTCCGTTCAGACTGTGCTGAGTAAAATTAATCAGAGGACTGCAGTTAGCCTGACCTATTTGCACTGGATCCATGGACACACAGAGAAGGTGAAAAACCACAGTAAATGTAGGTTGCTGCGGGCCTTCCTGTAAAAAGAGAGCAGTGTGTGAGACTGGAAATGTTTATGTTTGCCTGCCATAACAAAGTACATTTCAATATTTACCCCATGATCTAAACCCTTCTGCCATCTAACCCAATATCCTACAGGTAACGGCCTAAAGGAGTGCAGAACAAGAACATACACAGGTTCATACTCCCCCATTATTGCCTGTCTTCATTCAGTGCAGAGTCGTAACACCTAGATTGTTTACATCTTTGTCTATCCTTTAGAAAGGACTTTCATTAATTTGTCTAATCATCTCTTGGAACTGCCTGATGCAGTTAGCATCCACAGGTTACTGTGGCAACAAGTTGCACAATTAATTCTTCTTTATGTAAAAGTCCTTTCCTTTGTTTGCTTTTAGAACTTCACATCTGATAATTCTTTTTGACTACCTATAATTTTTGTGTCATGAGAAAAAATAAATACTCATTTGTTATTATTCTTCACAATTTAGATACCTATCTCAATCTTTTCCGACTTCTTTTGTCTAAGCTTTGGGCTATTTAATGCCTTCCTGTACAGAAAAAGTTTTATGTATTCAGTCTTGCTCACATATTTCTATTGGTTGTTTTATCCTTTGTAAGAAGCAGAAGGACAAGAAAGAAGGTACTCCATGTCTGATATGGATGTTCAATATAGGAGAATGAGGATTTTGTTGTTGTCTTTATTTATTTCTCATCAGTTGCTGATGTACTGTTACAAAAATACCAGGTTAAGTGCTATTGTAGATGCAGTTATGCCAGCATAAACTGCTTTGTGATACATGGCAACGGAGCAAACCTCACTAGGATCAAGGAAAAACATTATAAAAGTCAAAGTGCACTCACTATAAGGACTGCAAAGTATCAGTAAAAACAATAATAGCAATGATTCCTCTCTGCCTGAAACAAATTGTACCAATAGTTCCATGCTTAAGAGTCTGTGCTCATACCAGCCATAGACCAGAGCCACCCAGAAAAAATGTTTTAGTGTATACTTGACTTTGACCTGTGAATATTTCTACAGGTTCTCCTTTCATTTTGCTGGGAGCACTCATCTGCTTTTCATCTGTATACATGCTTTTTTGGGTCAGGGCCCAAAGTCTTTGAACAAATATTTATCAGATATTTCACAGATTTTTTTTCAGCTCTACTGGGAGCTAGATTCGTTACACCCCTTCATGTTCTTTTGCCAGGGGTGAAAATGAGCCTTTTCTCTTATACTTTGAAAAAGAACTGATTTATCTGATTGGAACCAGGAGCCTGAATTTTAAGCACATTAGCAACTCAATTCTGTGTCTGGTCTGTGCACACAGTAAGGAGATTTGTATTTGAATAGTGCAAAGCTTTTCATCCTTGTGGCTTACTGCACAGGTGTAATCCCTATCAGAATGGCTTACTTTCAGAAGCTGGAGTCCCTAAATAAGGCAGTGGGTAGCATTTATGGCTGTCTACATGGACTTTGCCATTTTGAGCCAAGACTCAGGCTTGATGTGATCCCAGGCCCATATTCCCTTGGCTATCTGCAACTAATCTGTTAGGTCCCCAAGATTAATTTAATTTAAAATCCCATCTCTTCTTCCATCACAAGATATTTTTGTCATTGGAAGGGCGCCCTGAACTCGTGATTCTGCCACAGTCCCCATAGGATAAGGGGTAGTGGCCAAGACAGGCTCAACATGCATTGCAAGCAGATTCTGCCATGCCTACAATCAGAGGGTTGAACCTGCGATTTCTCCAGCATCATTTCCTAAATATGGACTCAAACCTCCATGTAAAACTAGGCTGGCATAACATGAGTGCAGAGTGATTTTTGAACGTCTTGCACTTTATTTAGTATTTCAAATGTATTGGAGAAAGTAGCATGGATTAGTTACTTTTACCTTCTGTGAAAAGCTCTGGACGCATTTGAAATGTATTGCCAGACTCTTGGACAATTACAGGAATGTATATGTTCTTATATGGACTGAGGTTGATTTTTGACACCCTGTGGCTCATATGGAGTGGACCTTGTCTACCTGTCCAAAGTATAATGGAAGTAATGGACTTATGCCTTCCATGATTTATTAATTGTTTGGGACTGCGTATATAGATTATCCCTAACTGCGAAGCATACAGTTTGTATTTTAGCTCTGATCTGGTGGTTTTATTTCACTTAATCAATTATTTATCTGCCTCTAATATGTTTTCAATAACTCTCCCTAGAAAATCATAATCCCAGGAGATCCTAGGAGATCCTAAATCCTTTGTAGCAGATTTTATTCTCTCTGTAGGAGGAAATATTGATATTGGTATTGAATGACCTAGCTAGTCATTCATTCCTTGTGATACCCAGCGTTTCTCAGGCCGGGGTGATACTTTTGAAGGCTCTCAAGTTAACTGAAGTTTTCTCATGGTTTAGTGCCATAAACAGGGTTTCACTTTTACTTACTGATTTTTAAAGTGTTTTGTTGAAGATGGGTCTCATTTGAACAAAATGTATTTTGTTGAATTCAATGTTCCCATTACTTTACAGCCATCATTACCTTATATTTTTGCTCATTAAAACAGGTCTAAAGCTCTCCAGCCAGTTTCCATGGATGTATTTATACAAGTCCTCTTATTCTACTTATCTTCTTTGGTTAGCAGTAATTTGCAATGGTTTATTTATTTATTTATTTGCAGTTACTATTTCCCATCAAACTTTAACAGATTTTACACTTGTGCTGTTGCTGGGCTATTAAAAGACAGCCGTGAGCCCTTGTTCCAGTAGAAACATTGACCACATTGTTGATGAAAGCTGGAAACAAAACTGTTGCTAGGATTCAACACAGTGAAATGGGGTAACAAGACTGGGGGGATTTAAAAACTGAGGGCTTAGGATATTGCCATGGGATTTTAGCCAGCTTGATTACTTTCTGAACAAGGATGTAATGGTGGCACACTGGACTAAAAGATTTTTTTCTTTTTTTCTTTTTTTTTTTAATCTAATGTCTCATATCCTGGTTTTCAAACTGAGAAGTTTCTCAGTTATTCAGAATTACTCATTTGGAGGTGAGGTGTGACAGTCAAGGAGCTTTTCTTTATCTTTCCTCTTAATAGAAATCACCTGGTTTACCTCCCAGTTATCTTTCCCTTTGCTTAAATTTAAAGTGTCATTTACTTCTCTCTCAAAAAACACGGCCCTTCTTCTCTGTTTGATTTCCTGTGAGACTCTGGGGGGGGTGTACTGTAAAGAGATTAACATATTTCTGGCTTTTGGGATTTGTTGTTTTTTTTTTTGGTGGGGGGACGATGTTGTGGTTTTTTTAGATAGGTTTTCGTTTGGTTTGGTTTGGTTTGGTTTTGGGTTTTTTGGGGTGGGTTTTTTTGTTTTTGTTTTGGTTTGGTTTGTTTTGTTGAGTGTTTTTGTTTGGGTTGTTTTGTTTTGTTTCTTGTTTTGGTTTTGGTTTTGGTTTTTTAATTTGTTTTTTTTTTTTTTTAAAACCACATGATGTAATGATAGTGAGGCTGGAATCTGGTGACAGCTCTTGTGGAACTTAATGTCAAAGTTTGGAATTGATGATTTCCAGGTTCAGAAAAAAAACTTGATAGGTGATGGATGGATGGATGGATGGATGGATGGATGGATAGATAGACAGACAGATAGATAGCCAAGACTGAAATATCAACAGAAGAAATTAATTTGAGAAACTTACAACTATAAGTAATACCAATACATAGCTGTTGGCTTCATGACTCTCATGACAAAAAAAGATGAGGAGGGCAACTTGAGTTAGTCAGAAAAGGAAGGTATCTTCTCTTTGAAAACTGGCATTTTCAACAGAATTTAATGGTTGTGGCACTGACTGAGCTGACAGGTCCAAAAAAAGAAATCTTAAAGTAACCCTGTCAGTTCACCTACATTACAGAACTGTCAGAGGGATCAACCACAGAAAGGTCATCTCCCAACCCGCCTGTTACAAACCAGTTTCAATCTGTAATGTAGACAGGAACTTACCAGGATTAGATTTAGGCATTGCTACAAATAAGACCTGGCCAAGGTTGAGCTCAGTGACAGTGCATGGTTATTGTTGTATTTATCATTTTGAGCTGCTATGGCAGAGGACTTTGTTGTGTAGAACTTCTGGCCCTGGCAATGTTGATGGTCACAGAATTGCTCAAATACAAATCATCTTCAAGGTTCTGGAACCTTTGCCTCCAATTTTAAAATGCAAGTTTTAGAAAAGAAAATATTGTATATGTGTGAGTGTGTGTGTGTGTGTGGGGGTGCTATATCTTAGCATCTTTCAGTGCCCTGCTGGACCATTCAAATTTGTACAAGGGGAAACTTTTCCAGCTTTGAATTTTATTCATATTCAAGGCTTTTTTTTCAACTCACAGAAACAAAAGGCATATTATGTGC
>VXBB01013947.1:43880-59016 GCA_013399915.1 Illadopsis cleaveri | reverse complement strand
TTTTTTTGTTTTTTTTTTTTTTTTTTTTCCTTTTGTTTTGTTTTCAGAAATGGCAAGGAATTAGCTGGAAATGACATAACTTTCTTTTATTCCATAGAGGTAAAGCTTTTAGAAAAATATAACCTGGGAACAATTCATTTCGATGTCTTCAAGGTAAAATAACATGCTCCAGACTGAAAGTTTTATAGTTAGAAGAATCTATTCTAACAGAATCTATTAGTTTGTAAATCAATATCCCCTGTTGATTAATTTCCTAATAAAAAGTGCATGTCTTTACATTGGGTTCTACCAAGATCAGTTGTATTATTGGACTAAACAACCCGATTCTTCCAACCTTATTTATGTTCACACAAATAGTCCCATTATACATTCAACATACCAGCTGTTAAAATGAATATTCTCTGAATGTGTATTCCAGAACATTTTTGGAACAGACTGTAGTTAAAATTTTAAATAGAATGTGCAAAAGTTTAAAACACAGGGAGAGGTGGATTTTACTTATTTTTAGAGCTATATATCTGAGCTAGACACTTTTGCCTTCCTTTACAATGAACAGAGAAAAATAAGTTGTAAGAGAGAATCACTTGCCTGACATTTTAAGGATCTATTTAAGCATCAAATTATTCACAACCTAGTATTCTTTGCTTCTATCCAGTAACCATACACAGGGTGATTAACTTAGTGGTAGACACCTAAAATTTTGTTGATAGGATTCTTTTAAAACCTTGAACTTGTATCCATAATTTTTAATAGAAATAAGACTTACCATTATTTCATGGAAAACACATAGCTTGGATGTGCTGGGGAAAAAAAAAGAAAAGACAAACAGAAAAAAGAAAAAACAAACAAACAAACAAACCCCAAACAAAATCCCACAACCAGAAAAAAATGGAAATAAAATGTTCCCCCAAAAGACGATTTTTGAAGCATTGAGATGAAGAGTTCAGTCTACTGTAATACAAGTGTAAGACTGAATTAAACAAGGATAAGCAGTCTTAGAAATTATTTTCTACAAAAATTTATCATGTAGTAGAAAAATATTTTTTTTCCAAATAGGAAGGGTTGTGCTTCTAGGTATACCTAAGTCCTTCATCATTTTTCTCTGCCTTTATGAATTCATTCTCTGCAGCTGTACTTCAGTTTTGTGATAGCCAAAAGAAGTACACTAGAGAGTTGAATTTTTTGGAGACTAGAACTTTGTATCATCCTTTACTTAGTATGACTTCAGTTGTGCTTGCATTCATGTCAGCGTACAAATTGCTTCTTTAGCTTACATTTGTGAGACACGTTGAAGGCTAAGGAATAATAACTCAAATATCCATGACAGTTTGCAGGCAAAGTCCAAGATTTTCAAATTAACTATTTAATCTCATGAGATCACTATACATCTCTTGTTGTAAAAGTCATTTTCAATTCAGCCCTTTCTTCAAAATTGGATGGACATAGACAACCACAAGTTGGCCATGCCAGGATGGAGACATAGCTCTTTTTGAAAATCTAAATCCAATTTTTTTCAATGCAGCAGTGAAACAGAGAAAACACAACAGAACTAATGCAGTTTTTGCACATACTGGTAAGTTATAAAATAATTAGTCATGTTGCAGTTTAAATAACATGAAAAAACTCCTTTAATTAAGATTCTTAATTAATAGTTGAAAGATTAATCAATCAATAATTATAACTATCATTATAGGGTGTAATTGTGCTTAATTGGAGGGGCTGATTAATGATCAGAATAAACCTTTCAAATTCCCACACTTGAAAATGTTGGGAAGTGATGGATTCCAGCTCATAGATTTAAAAAAGAATCTAAGGATCATTGAAGATGTGTTCGGCTGCCTGGCCACAAATTGAAAGCATGGGATTGAAGTGCAGTAAAGCTTTCCATTGTTAGATATATGCACTACTGAGTTACTGCTGCATATGTGTTAATGTGAGCGATATATTTGTCAAAAGACCATAAGTGATACCTATTCTAATAAAGACAAGCTTTGTTTTTTCCATCCAAAATGTAAAATTTTGTATGTATAAATGCAGTTCAGCACACCTCTACTTGGATCATGCCAAGTCCTAATATTTTGCTTACAGTACAAGAAAAATTTGGAGCCATATTTCTAAGGACAGCAGCTGCCCCTCACAGGTATGTCTCAGGTGTGTTGTGCCATGCATATTTGTGCAATGCATTCTCTCTCTCCCACTTATGTTGATGGCATTTCAGGATTGAAGCTGTCATCAGCTTGAATGTTTGATGGTCTTCTTTTGGCAGGAGGTAGTAGAAGTTTTTTGGAAAAAATAAATGGGATAGGAAAGTCTAAAACACATTTTAAAACACCTTCAATTTTCCTATATTTTTGTTTGTTTTATGGTATTTGTTTCTGAGTTTTTTTAACAATTCTTTAGCTTACAGATCAGTGCAGTCTCTGGGTGTAATAGATCCAGGGAAAAGACCCTCAGCCTGGTTCCTGCTCTAGCAGAACTCCCTGATTTTTTTCACTGAACAATGTTTAATGTCACTGCTTCTCCCAGTCCAGCACCACTGAGTTAATCTGCTTAGTCATTTGGGAATGAAGGAAAAAAAGGTGGAAGCATGAAATTTTAAACTATTAAGTGAGGCTTTAACTGTATCCTTTATTACTCCTTTAGGTGTAGAAAAAAGAATAAAACCTCTAGAGAGAATAATGTGGTTTAACACACTGAAACACTGTGTTAAAGATCGTAATAAATGTTATTTGAAACAGAAAAGAAAAAAAACATCCTTAAAGAACTTAACTGAGAAGGGCCAGGATTGCTGTTGTTGCTAATTTACTTCTTTTCAGGGAAAGCAAGGCAAATGTGTGAAACAGAAGAGGGAGAAAAGACAAAGAAAGGAGACAAGGAGAAAAACACAGCAAGTCCACAAAATTCAACTTCTCTTTCTGATGCTGACTCTGCTTTCCAGTGTGGGGAAAAAGAACCACAGTGCACATTCCTATTAGCTCCCCAAAAACCTGCAAGAGTTTAAGAGGTCATGCAAGACTGTTTAAGAGACTGATTTAGCTGCATTTTGGTGACCATATCACAGAAGGTTTGTGAAATAAATTATCTAGTCTGGCTAACCCAGCCTGTTATTAAACAGAAGACTAAAGCGCTCTCTCTCATAGGAGAGAAAAAAAGGTAGGATAAAAAAATAAAGGAGTGAAAACAGAAAATCAGCTTGTGTATTTGATGCCACTGATAGGCGGTTCTCTGAGCCTTTTTCCCTGACCCACCTGGGAGAAGTTTTCTTTCAAAGAATACATAATGTTGTCACTACAAATCTCTGAGTCCCAGGGGTGGGGGTTGCCAGTTTGAGATAGCTTAGAGAATGGGTGGGTTGCAGCTACCTGCTCCTTTTCCGCTGTGGGGTGAGACGAAACACTTCAACCTTCAGGAGAATCACTCTGACTCCTCTCAAGAGTGCAACATTTGTCAAATGTGTGTTTGAAAGTTCCCAGCATAATTGCAGAACAGGGGGGTTTCATTACGGTGGCTCTAAAATCATGACACACAGTTATTCATCCTGGTGTAGTCAAAGTCAACCTTCCTTTGGCAAAGATAATTGGATTAGATCCATGCAGCTTGATCTTGCAAAGCACTAAGAACCTGGGTGATAACTGAACAAAAGATTTAATCGGTAGTTCAAATTTAATCACGGTCCTGTGGAATTCAGTGAAAGCATGCAAATTTACTGTAGCTCAGAGACTGGTATACTTTATACAAGAAAACAATATAAATCTTGTTCTTCATTACAATGCACAGCTATGCAAAAACACAAGAACTTCTAGAAACAGAGGATAATAAAAGTCTCACTCCTAATCTGACTCATTAGTCAATAGCATATTTATTATTATTATTTGTGTTGGAACTATTTTCCAGCACTGAAGACAAGTGGCATAAAATGGCTTGTCTCCATAATGTTAAATTATGTTAACTTCTAAGAGATAACAACTAAGCTTTTATCTGGCAGTGTCCCTAGTACTTAAATAGTCTTGGATAGCCTCAGAAATTCTGAGAAAGAATAATTTTTCCCTGAATTGACCATAGCAGAGTCACTTTCATTGTATATGAACTCTCATACCTGGAACCATTCCTGAACAGAGAAGAGGAACACAGACTCACACTAGACTGAAATATTTCTTACTGGTGTGGATTGTAGAATTTCTGAGAAATACTGTTTTACTCTTGCCACTTTGTGAATGCTGGACTGCAAGACAACACAATCAGAGCTGTAGCCAGGGTCAGAGTAAAATCCAGGAACTTTCTAAAGCTGGCAAGTTTTGTAAACCCAGCTATATAGGAAAAAAGTTAGAAAATCAGAAGGATAGTGAGACAGTGAGACAGCTCCTTGAAGAGTCTTTTCCAGGAACTTCTATCTTAATCGGGTAGAATTTACCTGGTAGCCTTAATTTCTAATGGTCTTACTTAAGTATTATTTGTAGTAGTCCAAGCACTTGTGTCTTGTTTCAGGTAAACTTATACCACCATATTGGATCAACAGTCTTAAATAAAATACAAATAGGTCCCAATAAAAGACATTNTATTCATCCAAGTTCCTGGTTTCTGTTAGGTTCTTGTGTACTAGAGGTCTAGAATCTCTATTTTATGAGAAGAACAATCCAGCAGAAACATTGACAAGCCAAGCAAAGAAAATCTAGGTTTTAAATCCCATTGGGAATTTTGGATTGAAATAGACATTGGGCAGCTCCAAATTCAGGTTACATTATGGCAAAAATACATGTCCCTAGGGAAATTTAGTCAAAAAACTAAGAATCCATGAAATATAGAGATCATTCCATAAGCAGCTGGCCAAGAGTCAGAGTCATGAGTATATGAGATGCAGGCTAAGTGGCAGTCAGTACATTGTCTAAAACCTTTTCTGCATGTCTTTTAGTCTCTTTGTATTTCAGTTCCCTATCTGTAAAATGGGAAGAACCACTTATATTCTTTCATCTTTTGTTTATTAAGAAAAAAGTCACATGGGACTCTGCTATATTTTGCTGCGTATCATAAATGAAATGCTGATCCCTACTGGGGCCCCTGGGCACTGCTGCTGTATAAATAAATTCATAGCTATGGTTGTCACAGAGGGGGAATATTGACTGCAGGTGAGGAATAGGTAGCAAAAGTAGATTAACTCTTAAGCATCAAGGATCCTGTTTTCCAGTCCTTTGCAAGGAGGAAAAAGTACAGAGAAAAAGGGAAAAATATACGATACACCAGATGAATTATTTCTAAAGGGAATGGTTTTGAAAATTTCTCCACAATGTATCAGTAGTCTGTCTGCAAGCATCTTTTTTTTTTTTTTCCTTGCTTTCTTTACACATTTTTTTAGCAAATTTTATGCCAGTGAAAGATGCAGGATTGACATTCTTAAATCTCCCTTTTATCCACAGAAAAGATAAAGCATAGTCAGAAAACATGCAGCTTTCCTCAGATTTTCAGACCAACATGCGTTTGTTCGACCTGAAGGGACATCTCTACAGGAGGGAAAAGCAGTTTAGTCACCATTCTCATTTTATCCTTGGCCTTGATGCTGAAGTTATTATCCTGAGAATTGAGTGGGATACTTTGGTTTAAGTATGATATGGGCACCTGTTCTTTCTGCTGATGCTATCCAGCTCATTTCACATGGGCCAACGTACAGTCTTCTGTAAACCTCTTTCAGTCACTTCCAACCACAACACAGTTGCAAGTTCATTACACTAAACACTAAACACTAAATCCTGGTTTAGGGGACTACTCAGGCCGGTTCCTGTCTCCCAAAGCCATCCAGCCACCCATAACACTGCTGCCTTGCCCTAGTATGCCTCTGTGAGATATTTTCTAAGGGGCACAGATGAAATTTTGATTTTTGCGAAGGCCACCAGCTCTCACTGCTGTCAGTGTAATATGGTCACTAAATTCCCAAAGACAATATTACTGCAAATCACCTCAAATGTGCTGCAGGCGGTAGAATGATCCCATAATCAAGAAGCTAGGTCTTTGAGGACAAGTTTAATTACTTTAATCTATACAGCCTGGAAAACATAATGGTTAATGGGGTAATCTACTGAAGTATGTGGAATTTTAAGTAGTATAGACTGTGCCATTGGATGACACTACTTTCAGTACAGCAGAGATGATAAAACCAAGAGCATAAATGGTGACTGAAGAAAGCCTTAGATGTTCATAAATCAATAATTGATAAAATGTACTCTTGTGTAACTAAGTAGAATTTTATGTTGCAGGTAGAATAAACTGATTACATGATACTATAGTGCTCAGTGGAATTATGGAATGAGCTTCATTCATTCACTCTAATTGCTGCATATTTGTGTACAAATGGCTGAAATGGTTCTATCAGTTTTGTAGTCTATAAAACTGCAAGAAAATTCTCCCCTATGAGTCCACAGATGACAGCCATGATATCTTCCCAGCATGGGGCACCATGCTCCTGGAAAAGCTGAATATCAACAGATACACAGAGGTTGATGTTCTTGATGCATCTGGCCATTCAGGATTTCAGAGCACTTTTCTCATGAGTAGAGGTGTTAACCCCTCTGTCCTGGCTAGATTCCAACCTGGGTAACAAGCCACCTGGACCAGATGCTGAGGAAACCTAAGGACGAAGTGGTTGAGCTGTACAGAAATGAAATAATCTCTCATTAACATCATCTGCTGAAGATGTTTTATCTGTCTTTTAAAAAGACATTACGGATGATCCTGGGAATTACACACCAGTGAGTCTTACTTCAGCAAATGGACTGCAATGATAATTAAAAGTAGGATTATAAAAAAATCCTAGATAAGCATGATATGTAACAGACAAAGTAATGTGTGTTGTGTAAAGGAAAATCAAGCTTCTTTAATTTACTAGAATTCTTTGAAAGTGTCAAATAAATATTGGATAAAGGAAAACTGGCTGACATAATCTATTAGGACTTTCAAGAAGCTTTTGAGAAATTTTCTTACACAAAGCTGTTAAGGAAACTAAGCTGTCATGGAATATGAAGGAAAACACATTATAATGGGGCAAAGACTGGATAAGAAACAGAAGGCATAGAAGGGAAATAAATGCTTCTTTTAAGGGGGCCTTGGCAAAAATATGTGATATATGCTAAGTTTTTACAGTTTTTGTGTTCTTTTGGAATTTGCTTTTATTTTTTTCTTTTATAATTGTCTGCTACTTGAAAAAAGTAATATGGTGTGTTTTGGTTTTGTTTTGGGAGGTTTATCTGTGGCATGAAATCAAAATTATTCAATAGTGTTATATTTGATGTATGGAAAAATGCTTACATTTCAGCACCTTAAGAGTAGATTTTATAAAGGAAGTTAGTTGAGTGTTGGTTTCTACAACCAAACCCTGTGAACGTGCACTGAAAGCAAATGCAGCCACAATGTTCTGTGTCCTTTCCCAGTTAGAGCTACATGCTTGTAGCAGTAGACAGTGCAAGATGACTGTTTGGCCTAACCAAGTTTCTGGCTTGCTGAAGTGAGAGACAGTCTAGGCTGGGTGCTGGGTTGGGAGGCAAAGCTGTGGGATGCCTGTACACTGTAGCTTGTCACCAGCTTACATTTATAGGTTGTTTTTCCTCATCTACATCCCACCTCTTCAGCTTTAACAACAAACAAAAAGACCAAATTTTTAAACATGTGCCATTATCTTGTAGGAGATTTCACTGATTTTATAATTCAGATTGCATTTCTACTTCCAAGGCTCTTTTTCAGTATCTTGCATAGTGTGATGGTTTTGGGAGTCTGCTGCTACCTCTACTTTCTTCTGCTATGTGCCTACCCAGCATGTTCCCCCTCTGTTCATTTGTAAGGCAGTTCTTTCAAAATGAAAGTCTACAGAGAACAGGAATAGAAGGGTGACATAGTCTCTGTCACTCCAAACAGAAAATGTTCCAGTGATTTTTTTTTTTTTCACACCTTGTAGAATTTCAATTTTCCCTTTAAAACATGGATTAAACAACGTTGCCAAAAACATATGCTTCTGTGTCAAACATTTCACATATTCAGGAATCTAGAGGCAGCTGGAGAGTTCTCACTGCCAAAGTGACTTCAACAATTGTCTCTTCCACTTTTAATTGGAAACATGTTCGTTTCAGGCGTAGGTGTGGATAACCAATATGTGGCTGTTAATTTCCCTCATTATTCAGTGTACATATGTCCTTAGTGACCACTCTTAAATAGCTTGGGGAAAATGATCTGAATCCACTGCCAGAGTGTCCTGAGCTCCTGCAGGTCTGTGATTTGCTGTGGCACAGATTTCATCTGCTGATTAAAGATGGGAGTGGTCAGTACGAGGTAAGATATCACCAGTCTCTTGCTCCTTGTAAGACCTGCAATGAGACACACCAGAGGGTTACGGATGAGTTACTGAAGCTGAGGGCCTTCTTATTGCATTAGATTTAACCATTACAAAAGCACAGTTCCAGTTTTTGTTGCCCTGCAGATATTTCCTCTGGGTTTTATCTGTCATGTGGATGGTCTTCCTTACACTGCAGTGCTCCTGACAATGTAGCTTCTAATCTTTCTATGCCAGTCACACTCTAGTTACCCATGTTTAATGAACTTCATCTCACTCTTCCCCTTCCCTTCTATTTTTTTTTTTGATGGGGGGAGATAGGGGACATTTCTAGTAGGGCCTTTCTTAAAGACAAAAGCCAACATATTAAATATCACAGATTTTCACAGCTAGCCTGAATTTCTGTGGAGAAGGTTGTGGCATTCCTTCCCAGATCTCCCTTCCTTTATCAACCTTTTAAAACGCTGACTTTGGGTTGAACCTCATGTGATCATGCTGCAGGAAACAAATTGGAAAGAGGTTCTATAACAGTAATATCAAAAACCAGTGTGTATTGGGAAAAGGGAGAACAAAAACGCAACCCAAATTTAACACATGCTGATAGGCAAATTTTCTCATGAGAGATGGATCCACCCTGCCTTTGGAACTAAGAGGGTGGATAAAACCTGAAGATTAAAGGCTATCAGTCTGTCAAGCAGGACCCACTCTAGGGGTTCCATGGGGTTGAGTGCTTCCTTCTCAGCATCAAATCACACGTGACCCCTCACACAGGCCATCATTACCAGATCCTGCAGCAAGGCTGGGGTTACATCTCTGAGAAACGTGTCCTATATTGATCTCCATGGGAGATTCAAAACTTGACCTTTTCTATTTCTTGATAACCTGTCACATCAGATGGTGATATTATCCTACTCTCCCCTTTAATACTGGATCACTGTAATACTCTGTGGAAATATGTATCTGTGTTTTTGTCCTTCCTCTAAGTTTCATGCTTTCTTGTATCTGCTGCTCCTGCAGCATATTTATTTTCCCTGAAGGGTTTTGGGTGCTTTTCTAGTGTCTCCAAGAATTTGTATGCATGCACACACATTTGAGACTGATAGGGTGGACAGAGAAACCTGAGAATTTCCTATGAATCTTGTAAGTTGTGCTCAAAATGTGATCAGTACTTTACAGATATGTAAACAGACATATATACAGAAAGCTTGTAATCAAAATTAGTTTAAGACAATACTTGAGAGAAAGACAAGGAAAAGCGAGTGAGAACAGAGGGCAAGAAATTTGTTTGGATTTTGTTGGGGTTTGTAGTTTTTATATCCTTAATGAACTGGGTCATTTGAGTTACAGGGCCTGAATTCTGCACAGGTACTCAGAAGTAACTCTCTGTGTCGTCAACAGACACAGGTAACTCACGCTTTGCCATTGATGGTTAAATTTTTGTTCAAAGCTAGGGTGAGTTTGGCAATGAATTTTCTGCTGATCTGTTTCTGTTTGCACTTTGGAAATCTCAGCACATGATAACATCCAAGATCTCTGTGTCTTATCTGCCACCCCCCAACACACTCAGTCCCCTGTGCCAAGAGGGATCTGGCTCTGGAAGTGCTGGGTGAGGGGATGAGGGATGTTGCCATCTAGTGGGTTTTTGTCAGGAAGAAAAAAGACTTTGCTAAAGAATTCTGCCTCAGATCAGCGAGTGTGGAGGCACTGGTTTGAGGTATATAGAAAATGAAAAACTGTTTTTTGAAGACGGCTTTCTACAAGAAGCACACAGAGAATTTACCTGCTCGCTCTATGTGATCTTATGTCTTCATGTCAGGATGTTTTGGGAGGCAGGAATACTCTGTCTAAAAAACACCCTGGAGGTTTCTTTGCCCCAGTGTTAGGGGTCAGATCCCCTGACATGCTTCCTCTTTGGTATGCAGAGACAGGGGTTGGACTTGGTGGCTGTTCTGGGTCCCTTCCCATTCAGTATATTCTGTGATTCTGCTCTGTGGTTCTGTTCTGTGATTCCAGGAGTGAGCACACACAGGTACAGAAATGGTGAAGGGTGAGATTCATCTTCCTTCCTCTTCAAAACTCCTGCTCCTGTTTTAGCTGCAGGGGTACCTTTCCTATTGTTCCAGCTCATCACTACAGCCTTCATCATGAGGGGACTTCTGGAGTCAGTATTAAAGTAAAAAAGGGTTATTTATATGGCAGCAGCTGGCACAATCCTATCTATCAGCCCCATGGAAATGAGGAATTAAACAGTAATAATAATCATCATAACAGAATTAGCCCTTTCTTTCTTTAGAATGTTCCATTTGCAGCTGTTATGCTGGGTACCAGGACCCGTGAGTGCCCAGCGGGGCGACACCCTCCTGCTCCAATCTGCCTCGTATTAACGAGCTGCTTAACTGGGGTGTGATGCTGGGATGTGATGCTGACCGAGCAGCAGCTGCTTGGAGCGCACCGTTACGGAGAATTAGCCCAAAGTTTATTCTTAGCCCTTCCTCTCAGCTCCTGCAACATGTTCAACAGCTTGTGCATTTTGTAATGCCTCCTTTCATTGTCATGGCAACCGCTAAAACTTAAGGTGTGTTCGACTTGCACGGTCTCAGTGCTGCAGGCTGCTGGCAAAATGAAACCCTGGGTCTGCGCTCCTTCCCACTGCTGTTGATTCAAAGGGCCACAGTGTGCTGGAAAGGCAACTGGGAACATGTGTTTGTAAAGTGCTTTAGACACAAGAGTGCGATTCGGTGTTTAAGAGAGTCTGTGAATCTGATTTTCCTATCCAGTTAGTCATTTGAGCTGAGGTAGAGGACTGTCACTGCTGGCTGAGTTGCTTCTCCTCTTCGTGTTGTTCCCAGCCGGCTTTCGCAGAGCCCATGTGTATTGTTGCCTCATAAAATGCAGCCTCAAATTGTTGGCAAGCAGTCAGGTAATAAGAGGGCAATAAGAGCTGCACGATCACAGGCAGAGCTATAGGATGAAACTTGGTGCTGAGAAACTGCCAGCTTCCACCAAATGGCAGATTAAGGAGCCATTTCCCCCTTAAAAGAACTTGCTTTTATACTTGAGTTACTCACTACTAGCAGTCAGCCTTCCCATTCAGCTGATGGCAGTGTGAGTGTGCCTCGAAAATACCCAAAAAAAAGGAAAAAAAAAAAAAAAAAGTCGATTTCTCAGGACTGAACCCTCCAAATGCCACTTGGGCAAAGTTCACTGTACTCCTATACAGTTTTATTTCACCACTGTGGGTATATCCAACACCAGTTTGGCCAAAGGAGCAGCCTAGGGCTGTTACCTGCAAAAGCAGAGAGTGCTTTACATTAAAATCTTTTCTAGTGAAGCCATTTTTCCTTTCTACAAAACAACTTTGCTGTGAATCAAATCCTGCAGCTCCTCATAACCATCCCTATGGAGAAATCCTACATAAAAGAAATAGATTGAAACCTATAGGGGTTTATAGAAATTAAATTGGATTCTATAGAAATTACTCTAAATAGCCCCTTAATTTAATAAAGGATGCTACCCCTTCTGTAGAATTTTTGCATCATATGATAAATCTGAAGGGAGAATAATATCCCTGCAAATAGAATTGTTCAGATTGCTTTAAAAATCCTATAGAAAACTTATTTCGCTATCTCTTAATTTTGCTAAGTCCTGTTCCTTTGCACCAGTGGCTTGAAAACGTAAATCTCAAAGCCTTTCACGAAGAAAAAGCACAGCTGTCTGGAGATCACACAGCCCACCTAGTGCCACTTCCCATGTCTGGGAAAATCAATCCAGGTAGTCCTGCACTCTGAAGTCACCTTTTCAAACAGGATGCTTGCAGCATTTGAAGCTGTTCCTTTCTGTGTTTTGGGAAAGAATGACAAAACGTCCCAAATATCCCTCTTTTCTTCCTCTTCCCCCAAATACCTAATCTACCCGGAAACCAGGGAGTGTGAGTCATTTTAAGCTGTTTCTTCAACATGACTTCAGCTCAGTGGTGTGTCCCACAACCTGCAGAGATTTGGAGCCGATTAGGTTGCAATTTCAAAATGAGTCCTTTTCTTTTTATGCATTAATCAGATTTTATTTTCTTTTAACATACTTAAATTATAAAAATACATGGAAGCGTAGAGCATAGATAGAACAAGTGTGTTGTTAATTTGTTTTGGTTTTTTTTTGGTTCTGCACTAGAACCTGTTAAAAATGTTTGTATTTTGATGTGTGTGCTGCATTCAAACTGACACCTCCAGCTGCTATATATTTGGTGGCTAGTAATCTTTTCCATTATATTTTGAAAAGAACAGATTTCTTCCTGTCTAAAATAAGCAACCAGCTACAAGGAAGCAATGGCTACACTGNAAGTTCTTTTATTCTGCTCCAGTGCATGAATGCATCCAGGGGCAGACAAATCTCCAGATAGGGAAGAGTAGGGTGGCAGTATAATGTGTATATGCCCTACTGTCCTGGGAGGAGGGGGAATCAGTTCTGTGCATCATACCCAGAGGAATTATCTGGTGGTGAGCTGCCACAGAACACATACTGACCTGAAATTTAGCCCCAGGACGGTTAAAGACTGTACTGTGAAGCTAAAGACATGGTAGCAGTGATCACAAATGTCAGCTCAGGCTGTTTGGGGGATGTCACAGTGAGAGACATAGAAGAAAAACTGGACTGGCAGAGAAAAGCTCTAAAAGAATTTTACTTAAGGGAATTTCTTTAAGAATTCTTATTAATGTTTGTAAATAAAAATAGGTGGCAAGATCTCACCTGCAAGTAAGACTGCCTCTCAGACTTGATCAGGGCAGCATTTACCTTCAGAAAAGGAAAGTCAAACCTTCTGTACCTGGATATAGGTGTGTGTATGTAGTATACTGGCAGGGTGGTTTTGCCTGTAGGGTTTCAGGAAATTTCCTCTGCATAATTTGAGTTGAGCAGTTGGTCAGTTGCAGAACACAGTCTTAGCACAGAATACTCCTATGCACCAGCTTATCCGAGCCAAGGAGGGAGATGAACCACAGTTCAGGCAACTCTTAAGAGTTTGTTGGGTTTGATTTTTTTGTTGTTGTTTTTGTTTTGTTTTNTTGTATTTTGATGTGTGTGCTGCATTCAAACTGACACCTCCAGCTGCTATATATTTGGTGGCTAGTAATCTTTTCCATTATATTTTGAAAAGAACAGATTTCTTCCTGTCTAAAATAAGCAACCAGCTACAAGGAAGCAATGGCTACACTGTGGTTTGCTGTTTTGTTGCATGTTTAAAATACTGGTGTTCTGTGAAAGCTGCAGGTAAAACTGAAGCATGGCTGCTTGTATCTCTAGAAATTATAAAAGGAACCCTCATCTAGAGAATATCAGGAATATCAGGATAGCTGTTCTGACTTGAGTAGAATTAATTTGATTTACCNGACTGGCAGAGAAAAGCTCTAAAAGAATTTTACTTAAGGGAATTTCTTTAAGAATTCTTATTAATGTTTGTAAATAAAAATAGGTGGCAAGATCTCACCTGCAAGTAAGACTGCCTCTCAGACTTGATCAGGGCAGCATTTACCTTCAGAAAAGGAAAGTCAAACCTTCTGTACCTGGATATAGGTGTGTGTATGTAGTATACTGGCAGGGTGGTTTTGCCTGTAGGGTTTCAGGAAATTTCCTCTGCATAATTTGAGTTGAGCAGTTGGTCAGTTGCAGAACACAGTCTTAGCACAGAATACTCCTATGCACCAGCTTATCCGAGCCAAGGAGGGAGATGAACCACAGTTCAGGCAACTCTTAAGAGTTTGTTGGGTTTGATTTTTTTGTTGTTGTTTTTGTTTTGTTTTGTTTTTGTTTTTGTTTTTCTGTTTTCTCAGGCTTTCATGGAGAGAGGAAAATGTATCAAACGTTGAGGACAGACAGTTGCTCCCAGTGCATCGAACAGCTGACTGGGGCAGTATCTCTAGATTCATTATATAAAAACAAGATTGTCACAATCAGGACAGCAGTCAACAGGGATAAGAGTGGAAATAAATCTAACATCCATTAGAAACAAAACTACAGAAACCTGTTTTGCAGCAGCTAACTACAAGTCCCAAAATTACCCCAGAATATTCTTGCCAAGCTATACCCCTAGAAGTCTACAAGACAGTACAAGATAAATGTAATTAGAAATGAGTTCAGAGCTATCTGTTTGGTGACTGCTGGGCTGTAACACCTGATGACAACTGATCAGTCATCCTTCCTGGCAGAAAATATTTTCACGGATAAGCTGTTCTGAGAACCGATCCCCACTTTTCCTAAAAATGCTTTAGAAATTAAATATAAATTCTCATCTTCCTTAGTTAGTTGAAATTGGCTAAGAGCTCAAAAAGTTTGGCAAGGAAAAGAGAGTTAGAGTCAGGCAGAATGATCGTGATCACAGACATTTTGTTTCTGTAGGAAGTCAGGAACCAAGATTGAAAAAAAAAAAAAAAGGCTCTTGAACTTTTTTTGCAAGCATAAGAATCATAAGTCTGGATCCTCACCTCTTATGAAGCCTAAAGGTAATAACAGCACAGGACAAAGGTTGTAACACTCTCTGAAATGTTATGGGGTCCTGATATCTGTTTGGCTTTCATGCAACTTGGCAGAGTATGAGTTGTTCAGGTTACAAAACAAGCAGTATAGCCAACACTGAAATCAATAAGACTATGCCTGAAAGCAAGTCCTCACTGTAGAGATAACCACTGCAGTGGCTCCTTTCAGGATGGCAAGCAAAGTGGGGAGGAGAGCAGCCAGCAGGGAGAGACTGGGACCAGCTTGTGACTCGCTTGCCTGTTAAGTGGCCACCTTTTTATTAGTCATAGGCTCTCTGTCCAAATTTGGGGGACAGATTTTTCC
>VXBB01013947.1:11428-28078 GCA_013399915.1 Illadopsis cleaveri | reverse complement strand
AAAAAAAAAAAAAAAAAGAAAGAAATGAAAACACCAAGAAATGAATGGTTACTGTGATTGCACTTGTTTTGATATAGTATGCAAAATCTAATTTGGCTGTTATGCTGCAGACACACACACACATTCATCAACACACATACACACGAACAATGAAAGAGAAAACTTGAAGAGATGTTTTATTAGTAACCATATTTCAATTTTTTTATTATTATTTTATTACAAATCTTTATGTTATGACCCTGTTTGGTGTATGTGCATTGCTGTTTAGAGAAAATAAATCTATTATTATTTACAATATTGGTAGCCAGAGGCTCCAGCTGTTCTCTGGCCGCTTTTTTACTAGGGATTGTGCAAATATAATAACAGGATGGCATCGCCAAGAGTAGTTTAGTCTGAACACACGAAATAGGGGTGCAAAAGCAGAAGGGCGAAATGATGAAGTAAAGTTTTTTCCATGCATTTACATCAGAGCACAGAATCTTCACAATCTTACAATCCTGTAATTTTGAGTCTGACCCTCTACCCAGAGAGTTAAAAAGTTTTCTGAGATGTCACGACATATTCTGAGGAGTGAATTGAGTTATAGACTTCAGACTGGAGTGTCTCTCTCAGAACTGATTGCACTTCCCTGTTTTAGGAAATCATTCTTGATTGGGATACAGTTCTGTAATCACTGGAACATGCTTTACCAGAGAATTAAAATAGAAGACAATTTAAAAAACAAACAAACAAACAAATAGGTCTTGATGATCTCTTATACATGTTTCCTGATGGGAATACAAAGTCAGCGAGAGTTCACATACTGTGAGTTCTGTAACTTGGTTGTTATTTCCAGTTCTCCAGGTGTTTGTTCTCCTCAGAAAAGTTGTGCAGAGATCTGAATCAAACTCTTTGAAATGGGAAAATCTCATCCAAATCAGAAAGGATTCAAACTGCATGCTTTAATTTTCTGGATGATCACAGTAAATTGGGCATTTGTCTTTTGAACAACGATGATTTGAAAACATTAACCACGGATTTTGTGCTCGTATTAGAATGAAAATATCAAATTCATTATAGGAAAGACTAAATATTCTGTCCTCAAAATTTCTTGGGTACTTGCATAGGTGCTGCCAGTTCATCTCACTGTCTCCAGGTACCTCCTTGCTCTCTGTTTTAAACTCCATGTTAAAACAATTGACAAGTCTTCTACAAAATACAGGAATTTAAAAAAAAAATAAAAAAAATTCAAGGAGGAAATGATTGCTGCATGACCAGTGTGAAATTACAGGGCAAAAATTTATCAGAAGAAGTATCTCATGACCCTTGCCTCTCCATTATTGATGCCACAGAAAGTTCTGGGATCCTGTCTGAGTTTTTACCCAATTATACACCTTTTCTCACTCAACATCATAATTCTATTGACTTGTGGCACTGACAACTCTCTTATATACTCAGACGTTTATCACTTTACTTAAGTGTACTGGCTATGAAATTCATCTGACAGGATGTCTGTCTGAGCTCTCCGATTACATCGCGATTTCCAAACTTTAGGATACAAACCTTTGTACAAGTTGATATTCCTCCATTCTTTACTGGATGATGGAGGTAAACACAAAGGCAAAAGAACTGCTGTTGTCCAGGCATGCTGAGGTGGAAAACAGGGACAGAAGCAGAATAGAGCCCTCATATTTCAAGGGGAAATTGGAAGTGCCCTCATACTGCACTTAAACATGTATGCGTGTCTATGGGGCCAGATGGGATCCACTCAAGTGGACTGAGAGAACTGGCAGAAGTGCTCTGTGCCATTTTCCATCATTTACCAACAGTCCTGGCCGCTTCAAANATGAAAATGCCAACGATCATGATGTTTCCTATTCACAGAGATAACAACAACAAAAAAAATCAATAATTTAAACATAATATGGGTTACCTACCCTTAGAATAGATCTCTAAGAATTAGAGATGTATTTATTAGGGAAAAGAAAGAATCATATCCAAGTCTTTCTATTTTATTATTGTTCAATTACATGGAATATTCAAGATTTTAAGCCTACAGTAAAAGCATTGGCAATAAAATAAAAATTACTAATCATAAAATAAAAAGGATAGTGATAACATTTATTCTAACAAGCACATGGTTTAAGCCAGTAAAATAAAAGGGAATAATTGCCATTCTTCAAGTCCATTACAAAATGAAACAAAAGAGGAGAAAAGAATGACTGCAAAATTAAAAATAATTTTAAAAACCCAACAACAATTGTATTGCTAGAAAAACATAATGTCAGTCGTTTAGAAAACACATTTTCTAAAGTTTTAGCAGGCTTAGCCATCAATAAATTTCAAGAAGAAATATACCCTTTATACATGTATTTTTCTGCAGCTTGTCTGCATTTCTGATACATTGTTTAAATGGGTTTCGCCTGCCTTAATAAGGCACATCATTTGAACAGAAACCTCACTGTGTGATAACAGGCAACACATAGCGAAAAAATGCCTCAAGCTTTTTTCCTTGCTATATTTGGCTCTCTGGGCTAAGTCGATTTGAGTTGGGCTGATTATAATAAGCCAGAAAGTCACTATGAACTAATTATTTTCTGTTCATTTATGTGATTAATGGTGAAAACTTGGATAACTTTTACATATCTTGAGTCCTATATAATTAATCATCTTGAACTTTANAAAAAAAAAAAAAAAAAACCAACCAAAAAAAAACACCCTCAAGGTGCCCCTGGATTTTCTTCCAAAGCATTGGAGTTTCACTGGCATTAGCTCATGCGACTGACAAAATCAGGGGATGTTTTGTGAAGAAGTGACATGTTTGTGCAAGTCCTCAGAGGGTATTTCTGAATTTCTTCAGCCATCAAAATACTAGGAAATTAAAAAATGTGGTAGCAAGTAGGTTATTGGATGAACTAATGACAGGGCTGGGGGTAAAACGAGAGAGGGGGTGTGGGGTGGGGAAAGCAAATCACAACACACAAATGAAAAAGGACCTGTCCTCCAGAGAGACTACATGGCTTGAAGGAACTAGTATGGGGAAGACAGTTGTTATGGATCAATTTGTTGACAGCTAAATCAAGCTCATAATAAGCCCAAATCCTGAGGCAAATGCTAGCATCTGATAAAGCCAAAGCATCCTTTTCAAATTGTCAGGGTAAAGAGTTCTACTTTTCTCCTATTTCCTTCCTATTTTACCCTTCATGTGTTGTACAGACAGCCTTGAAACTAACATGTGTGTTTAAAACCTGAAAATGGTGAAAATTCCCCAATGCATATTTTTTCAAGGGGACTGGCTTTGTTTTCCCTCTCTGGTAAAGACCGGCCAGACAATAGAAGGTGAATGTTTCACTTTAGGAAAGAGAAGCAATCTCTTGAACAATGACAATGTAATTACCAAAGTGCAACCCTGTATAGTGGCAGAGGCACATGTGAGAAACTGGTTTAACAGTGGGATATGCCAATCCTACATCCAGTCTAATGTATTACACCACCACAGTTGCGGGATTACAAAAATAGCACAGGACCCTGAAGATCACTGTTTCTCAGGGTGTGCTCTCCCAGAAATAGGAAATTATACAGGAACAGAATCCATGCTCAAAATCTCTGATTGTGTAGACTTTTAGATACTTGAACAGTTTTATGTTTTTCTCTGTAGTCTAAGAAACAAGGATGGGAATTTTGCTTCAATTAATTTGTTTTAGCCAGCTCTTGCTATTTTGTCAAAGCACTTGAATATGTGTGATGATTTTTCCTTATTCCTGTAGATTTACTCTTTGCAGTACTAGACGGTTAAACCTTTTAACTAGTAGTCCCTTTTGCTGTTCTTACAGGAAGTCTGAGCCAATTCAATTTTCCATTCAAGAATTTAAAATTAAATAATGTAGTGGTTAGAGGAGGAATCCATCTGAATTTGTCACTAGAGGATTTCAATTTGCTATTGTTTCCTAATCAGCCTTGCACAAAAACTGTATGTCAAAGGTCCCCTGTCTAAACTCCATGAGAGTAAACAAGTCTTAGACTGTTATTTCACTCCATGCCAGGCGAAGTTGAAGTCAGGGTCACCACTGTGGAAGCCCAAGAAAACTTACCTGTTGCTCTTTTATGTGTACGTAACATCCATCTTTTGAGATACACCTTGAAGAGACTCCTCCCTTCCAGTATGGGACCTGAAGAGAAGAGTCTATTTTCAAAATCCCCTTCTAGGATTGTTACAGCTACAGAATTTTCAGTTACTGAATCAGCCTTGGTGATCTATTTGAAAGCCCTCTGTGATTTCCCATGTTGAAAATGAAGATGTCCAGAAGTGGTCGTGAGAATGGCATAACTGTATCTGCTACTGCCAATGTCCATTTGACATTGATTATTATGTGCTCTATTATTTAGCTGATAAGGTACATATTGGTTCAGGTTGGACTGTAATCTCTTGCATAATTTCAGCAAAGAATAGGAGGGAAAAGTCAGCATGCTAGATCCTTGACAAATGGCTCCTTTTGTCAGAATCAGTATCGTCACTGAGGAAGGCAAGGAAAAGAAAACCTGGAAAGAGAGCTGGCAGATAAGCATGAATTGACAGTAATTACTTGAAGAGGGCCTAGCAGAAATTCTCTGAGATCATACATCTTCAGGGAATACACTAGAGGATCATCGCATTGTGCTGTAATTATTACACCCTTTCCAGGCATTCTCTTTGCCTCACAACTGAATTAGCCACTAGTGAAAAGTGACATCCTTTTGTTTAAAAAGCATGGGGGAGGGGGAGAGCCTTGGGGTTGGAACAGAGGTATGTCTGGTTGAAAAAACATTTTGTCTTTGGCTAGTGACTCCTCCCCACCTTTACAAAGTATGACTTGAAGATACTGACTAAATGTAAACATCTAAATGGAAGTGGGTTGTACCAGATTCCCTTTATAGTCTTATAGGCTCCCTTTATTGCTGGGGAAAAAAAACCCCAAGAACTCATAAAAATAAGCTTCACCTCACCCTAAAACAGCTCTCTGACACAAAGAAATCTTGCTTTGTTTGTCACCTTTGACTATCAGTGTCTTAAGGACTAAATCAGATGCTGAAGACTAAAATCTGATAGGGCAAATCTCAGTGTAGACTTCTGTAAGTTTCAGATAGGATCACAAGTGGCCTGGGACAATAATTTAGTGGGGACAAAAAATGTAAATGTGTTAACAAGCTTTAGCACTAGACAAATTATTCAGAGGCATACTTACCACTAAGATGCACTTGACTTCAATCAAGGATAAGTACATGAATGTGCTAAAAAAGGCATTCAGAATTGTTTGGTGGGGTGTTTTTTGTGCTTGCTTGGGGTTTTTAGTTGTTGGATTTTTTTTTTCTTTTTCTCAGGCTACGATTTTCAGATTTTCTCAAACAGGCTATCTGCCTGGCTTCACATGCATAACTATGCCCCAGTTTCTTGTCAGTAACTAGTATAAAGAGCACCCAGAATGCATTGAAGTCATCAAATCTTCTGAGTTCTTCTCCACACTGAATTGGGGCATGCTACATCCACTCCTGATAGTCCCAGAGCAGACAACACAGTTAGACTATTCTGTAAATTGAACTGGATTTAGTTATGTTGATTTTCCTGTAGTCCCATCCTCCAAAGAGGCAGACCTGAAGCAGGGACAAAATGAAAAGAGCTGGGAATAAGCAATCTCAGAGATGTCAGAGGACAGATCACAGCAACTAGTTTGAGGACAGCATAAAAAATGAGAGCAGTGTGGAAGCAGAGAGGGGTGTGGGTGAATTCATATTTGTTAAATTTTGTGTAAAAGCAAGTTAGAGGCAAAGCTTGCAGACCAAATTCCAGCCTGAGACATCTTGAGGTCAAAAACTTGTTTGGATTACAACACATGTTGCAGCTGTTCCTGAGGGATGCTCACACAGCATCAAGGGCTGCTGTGTCTTACACAGCTCTGCCAGTGACCATATTGGAGGTGCCCAAGGAGGTGATACACTGGGAATAGCTGATCCCAACTGGCCAAAGACGTCACATTTCATATGATGTTATGCTCATCAGTAAATCAGATGAAAGAGGAAGAGAGGATGTTCAGGGTCATGGCAGTAAAGCAGAGGAAAGAGGAAGAGGGGATGTTCAGGATCATGGCATTTGTCTTCCCAGGTAAGCATTGCACATGATGGAAACCCACTCTCCTGGAAATGGATGAACCCCTGCCAGCCCATGCAAAGAGATAAAGTCATTCCTTGTTTGTTTGGGGGTTTTGTTTGTTGTTAGGGTTTTTTTGTACATATGGGTTTTGCTTTTACATCATCTTTAATTCAAGTCACAAGTTTTCATACCTTTACCCTTCCATTTCTCTTCCTCATCCTGTGCACAGGAAGTGAATGAGTGGTTATGTGGTTCTTAGTGGTCTCCCACAATATCTCTTTTAATCCTGGATAAGAAAGAGAACTTTACACCTACTGTTTTGCTCTTTGGAGAAGAAATTTCATGTATACCCTCCAGGGAGCTGTCAGTGATATTAGCAAAGAAACAAAGACGTAACCTGCCTGCAACTAGTATCAACATCAAACCCCCAAATGGTAACAAATGCATTCTGTCTTTAAAGTTTAAATCAACACGTAATAGACCCAATAATCATTTGTTACAGCTTTATAGAAGCCAACAAGGAAATGCTGATTTATGCTAATTGACAGTCTGGACTGAGAGAAATTTTGATATATATATGTATATTCCCCATTTGTTATTTGTTATGGCTAGGCATTTTATTGGTTTTATAAAATTTCAAAATGTCAATAAAACAAGAATTTTTAAAAAGTTTGGATGACATAAAATTATTCTTTGGCAGCACTGACTTCACAATAGGATTGGATTGTACATTAATGCTTGATTTCTTTTTATTGTATTTTTAACTGCCTTTTTATTATATGTACATTCATTGTTGTGAAATGCCTTGGGATGACTTTGTCAAGAAAGGTGCCATATAAACAAAATTGTATTGATCTGATGATAAGCAGAACAACAACCAAAGAAGTGAGATATTTCCCAATAAACTTGCATATAGCAATACATTGTTAATGTAGTATTTTAGGTTAACTCTTTTACTGGTTAAAAGTAATATAGATGACAAGTTACTACTCCCTATTGGATCTTTGATTGACAACTTTACTTCCATCAGCCCTCTTCTGCAAACTGTAGTAGAAAGGTTTAATTGTGTTTTTAATTAATTGGATTTTAATCAGACTGTATAAAGAAATTGCAGAAGGTTTTTTTTGTTTTGTTGTTGTTATTTTGTTTTGGTTTTTCATAGCAGCAAAAAGCTGTCCTTCAACATATTGCTAGGGATGCAGCAATATTCATTGCTACAACAGTTTGAATAGTGAATTAAAATGCATTCATGCTTCAATACAAAATTGGTTAGATTAGTTAGCATTTGAAGAACAGTTTCATATATTCCAGAGGAAGAGAAAAAAAAAAAAAAAAAAAGGAGAAAGGAAAAAAGAAAAAAATCCCAAACATGAAGGTTAGTTTATGTTAAACCAAACGTGCATTGTGTTGAATTGAGCTCTCAAGAAAGGTATTTTCCAAGCCCTTTAAATTACCTGCATTGAAACTCATAAACATTCATTAATAATGTTCTATGGGAAATAATTTTAAACTTCTTTTGCACAACGTTGCGGCATCTATTGAAATAATATTTTGCCATATCAGAAAGATAAATTCTAATAGGGAAGGCAATTAAAGCCAAGTGGAGAAACAAAAACTTCCATAATGTTATCTCTAAGTACCAACTGGTAATGAATTGAATGCACAAATCTATGTGGGAGTTCATAGTCTTTTTGGTGTCTTCAGGATTGGGATGAGAGGGTTTGCCATTGTTCCCAGATTCACTGCTTCTCTACTTTTTCCATTTCCCAAGTATTCATTAAATCTGAGTCTGGCAAGTTTTATGCATGCAAAAAGGCTAACCTAAGACTTCAACACATCTGGGTAGGGACACATTTCCATGTTCCAGCTATTAAATTTAAAGCCATTAAAAAAGAACAAACATGGAAGAGAAACACAACCAAGAGTAGCATGACAAGTGTCTTGCAGAATCCCTGGAAAAACAAGACTGTGGGCTGAGTGCCAGCAGCACCATTTAGGTGTCCCCATCCTTTTTTATAGGCCATGCTGTTGGGTCTGGTGAGATTTAATGACTCACAGTGACTGGCCAATGAAGCATCCAAACGATGGAGACTTGAGCCAAGGATTTTTGCTCAGGAGGTCTGAAGCCTTATATCACTTGTTCCTTTTTTGGGTTGCTCTCCACAGCAAACTGTCTCTGGTCTAAGGGAATTGACAACATACAATATCCAAACAAGAGTAACTGAATTGTTTGGATGCCTACAGACAGCTGAATCAATCTCCTCAGTAAGTGAAATCCCTCTTAATTTGCTTTCCCTCCTGCTACTCTCCTTATTTCTTTCTCTTTGCATCATAGCAATGCAGTCTTTCACTCTTTACCTTTGTTTCCCTCCTCAAGCTTTCATCACATAGCAATGCTTGTGGAAACCTCGAAGTAAATCATCACAGCCTCATTTCTTCATATTTTTCCGTCTATCGGTTACGTCACTGCAAACAACAAGGTATAGCAAAGTAATAGTCATGAATATTAAAGGTAATAAATGTTAAAGGTCAGATCCTCAGACAATGCTATGAAACTTTGTCAGATTAAGCCTTAGGACTTTACATTTGCCAGGCAAATACTCTTCCAGTAGACAGTGATCATACCATTGCAGATATAATGAATTTCTTCTGCCTATACAGTATTTTTTTGAAAGAATGTGTACCCAAGTGTAAAAGTCCTTGCTGAAGTTTTGTGCTGCAGCTTCCAAGCTGTTCCCTCTGTCACCTTCACTGCAAAGAAAGAACGACTCCTCTGCAAAGCATCCCCAGTAGTGTATGCCTTAAGGTCATCTATGAAAACGTTAGCTGTACATTAAGTTATACCTTGCTGATAACAAGATGGATTTAGAAAGTGATGAGAAATGACAGTGTACACATGTACATTAAAGCAGATGACAGGAAATTGAAAACATTACTGTACCTTATTAAACATTGATTTTCCAGACATTCCTTGATATTGTTTGACGAAAATAAATGTTAACAGTAACAACAGCAGAAACAATCAGAGAGGAATTGTGGTCTTGTTTTGGAGCTGGGAGTGAGACGCAGGATCAGAGAGGATAAGAGAACTCATGAAAACTGCAAGAATGGGCTCTTAGTCTACTCTAAGAAAGTAAAAAAATGTTATGGTGCTATTATTGCAGAACAGACTAGACCAGACTAGACTGGAATAGAATAATTTCAGTTGGAAGGAACCTACAGCGATTTACTAATCCATCTCATTGACCATTTCAGGGTTGACCCAAAGACAAAGCATGTTTTTAAGGGTATTTTCCACTCTTATACACAAAGGGCATTGACCATTTCCCTAAGAATTCTGTTCCAGTGTTTGACCAGAGGTTTAGAGACTGAAAGTCCATGGAAGAGTGGGGAATTAGGATATAACTTCTAATTTTAAACTCTGCTAGTGACTTGTAATGATTTTCCTTCAGAGACTTTGGAGAGTTTTGGCTTAGAGACACCCTGTAGAGACTGAAATTTGTCACATTACTGATGTAGAAATATTAACTGCCTTTATAAATTTTTCCAAGTTCATTTATGATTAAGTTTGAAAATTTTTCCTTAATTGAGCATTCTACAGATCAGTCCTGTTCTGAACATTGATCCCAGCTCACAGGGCTGCTCAGAGTCCTATCCAAGACCAAATGCTGATATTTGTACTCTTGTTGATAAGCCCTTTAAAAAATATTATGGTTTAATGTCAAGTGTCATTTGAACACAAATTGGTTGAACTAATGCAGAAGGCTACAAAGTCAAATATGTTCATTTTAATGAAACTTTCTCCTGACATCAGTCAGCATTTCCTTCTGAAATAAGCCAATGTTAAACTTTGCTAAAGATTTGGGTTTACACTCATTAGACAACTCCATAATCTTCAGTAGGAAAGAAGACTCTCTACGAGATGGTGTGCAGTGGTTCAACTGAATGAGTGCAACCACAAATGCAGTTACTGGTGGGGTCCTGGGGAGGATTGGCAGCTCTGCACAGGGAAGAAGAAACATGGCAAGTGAAGGGGCTCTGTGAGGTCAGGTGAGGTCAGGTCACACATGGGGACAGAGGGAAGTGAACTCAGAGTGACAGCCCAGCTGTGATAGTCTAGGGACTGGCAGCTTTGGCATGATCTGACATTGTGCATATGTATCAGCCTCACTCCAGGGCTGATATATATTTCCTCCTGACTATTGTCTCATCCCTGTAAGAAGAGGCACAATTCTTGGCTGCTCATGGCATGGACGGACTCAAAATTAATGTCCCTATGGCAATAAGATATCATAAAGGATCAGGATCAATTGCTTCATTTTGGGTACTCACTTCTAAACATTCTTCCTCCTGTGTTTCCACCCTAAAACAAGATGACATGGCTCATGGTGACACCTGGGAACACTCTTGCCTTTGAGTCTCTGTTTAGGGAATGGCTGGGAGAGTGTATTCAGTATAATCCAAACCTATGACGTAGGCATGATAAAAATTAAATAGTATGGATGGTTACATGCTAGTGCTGCAGCCTGTCTTTTGACTCTTTGTACTTTATCCATATAGAGGCATTCTCTGGTGCCTGAATTTGCATTTGAAGTGCCTTCAAATATGTATTAAATATGGACATGCTATTTCATTTATTTTATATATACCATGCAGCAACATTTCATTCTCCAACACATACCTCTGCATACAGATTGGAACAGAAAATATCTTTTTAGGAAGGAGATGTGAAAGTATTAAATATATTACTAAAAGTGTAGCCACTTCATCTGCTTAGAAATTTTTCATCAAAACATTTTTAAAACCTGTGAGTTCTCAAATCTGTTCGGTAGAAAACACTAGTCTGCATTTTTTTTCATGTGTCAGTGAATACAAACAAAACAAAACAGATGTGTAGTTATCGTATCTCCTTCTTAAATATCTGGGGTTTTACTCCAGCATACTTTCCTTTTCTGTTTTTGCTTCCTGGAAAAGCAGAAAAAATAGCAACAAGTATCACCCAATTTAAAAATGAACAAATATTCGGAGCACACCCAAAAATCTAAGCCATTCTCTCTGAACGTGTAGTCATCAATCAAGGGTTCTGGGGTGTCCAAGCACTTGGATATTTTTGACATTCCTGAATGTTACTGCTGGTTAGGGCATAGGAAAAGATAAAAAAGACAAAACACTACATTCTTTTAAGTATTTCTTTTTCTCTCCTTTTGAAATGATCCTGGCTCCATGGTGTAGTAGGGCTCTTATTGTGCTCGTAACAATCTGAGGATTCTTTGTCTCCATTGTAAGTGGCAAATTATGACACCTTCTGTGCTGAAACTGCTGAGTTGTTGGCAGAGTGTTTCCTAGGTAAAATACACCTGAGAGCGAAATGGCAGCTAGGTAAGTCAAAAAGTGAGTAGGTGTTCACTGGCTTTGGTGGGTGCCATTGAGAGTACTAGTGCTCTGGAGCACCAGGCTCCTGGAACCAAATTTAATTACAATGCAATTTGGAACATGTTCAGACACTGTTTCTATCACTGGAAGTTCTACACATACACATATTTTAAAGCCTTGCCTGGGGGTATTCAGCATAATGATACTTTGAATGAAACAGTAAACTCTTCTATCCAGAGAAAAAAGGTGTGATTCTTTTATTTTTATTTTATTATTCTTATTTCCCTCTCATTGTCTTCTTTGTGCAAAGGCTGAGAGGGAAGTATCCAAGCTGGGTTTCCCAGTCCTTCATGAAAAGCAGTGTTTAATTCTTCTTTAATAGACACAGATGCAGTCAAATATATTTACTTACCCAAGGGCCCATAGAAACAAATTGTTAAAATTCAGTGTTCCAAATCCTGAGAACCTGCTCCTGCTTTTCTGGACAGTTAATATTGCCTTAGCTATTTTGACAGTGTAAAACAGTCACTTCCTTCTGAGAAAGCATTTTTTATATTTCCTCTTATACTTTTTTATAGTTAGAGCTGCATGAAACAATATACTGTCATCTCTGAGGGCATGTGATGGATTTACACAGCACCTACAACAATTTCTGTGTTNTACCTATGATAGATTTCTCCCCAAGGTCTCCCAAATACCTGTGCTAGTCAAAGATCCCTGGGCGGTCTGTGGGGGAGATAAATCATTTCTGGACCTGATATAAAAAAACCCATGACAACGAGAATTGACTCTGGATGCATCAAATGATATTCAGATGGAGCCTCCCATAAAAAGTGGATTCCTTCTTAAAAAGGAGATCTAGAAGTGTCCACCGGAATTTTTTGCTGTTTCATGAACATGTGAGTTATGAAGTCCCCTACAGAAGCCTGCTGGGTGAGTCAGTGATTAATCTGCAAAACTAACGAAGTCTTGCAGTTACTCCTCTGCTAATGCAGATGTAATATAGAGTTGTGTGGCAGTGATGAGTAGTACATCTCATACTTGACATCAGTATAGTCTAGAAGGCCTCAGTTTCACCTCCTGGAAAGGATTTTCTTAAAGTAAGTGCAGAATTGGTTTTAAAAAACTTAGGAAAGAACATAGTTAATGATTCTGACACCTCACTTCAGTAATGAACATCTCTATCTCTGTAAATCCCCTCTTATTGAACTGATTACCAGCTCATCTGTTCTGCAATGTGTTTCTCACTACTTTGTTGACTATATAAGCTCAAAAGTCAGTCATATGAGTAAGTTCTGGTCTATTTGACATGGGCTACAGATTTGGCCCTTGATGAGTTTCTACAGTTGCAATGGACGAGGAAGTCATGGCATCCCAACAGGCATTTGCTGAAGAGCAGAGCCTGCATCCAGTGCAGACATGAAATGGCTGCTCCACAAACTAGTTCACCGTGTCCTTATGCTGCCAGCCCCTCAGGTTTTGGGAACTCACTGTGTTAGTCTGCCATGAGACCCAGTATCCCATTTAGCACATTCAGTCTTAGTGCCATTAGCAACATCTCCTTTGAAGCACTTTTGTGGTGTTCCAATGCCAAGTCTTCTAAATAATACAGCAAGGTGATACTTGGTCAGGAAACTAAAAGTGGTGACAATTCAGAGATCCATAAATGTCTTCCCATGACAGCATCCTGAGCCATGTGAGTTTCAGGCAGCAGAGACAGTGGTGTGCCGTCTTTCTGAAGCTATAACCCTCATGCAGTCCAGGCGGGACTGGAAAAATTGATTTGTTGATAGTGTTAGACACACTCATCTGCAAAAAAAATACCATGAAGCTCAGGACAAGGAATGAGGTCTTTCAAAAAGAAAAAGGCAGGGGTGGAGGGGAGGGGAAAAAAAAACCCCTGCAACATGCAAGGGAAATCCTGCAAATTATTTCCTCCTTGGTTAGTTAAATATCCCTCATGGCTGCTAGTCTTTCTGCATCCTCTGTTAACTGCATTAGTGACTTCTCAGTGCAAGTGACAGTCATGTAAAACAAGCAATAGAAGCATTAGTAAAGTCAGCCATTTGTAAGGCATTTTTTACTTATATATAGGAAGGAAGTACACAAACAGCATCTCTTCTCCCTGGACCTTGCTTGTGTTCTGAAGTACCTAACTTTGAACGAGCACCTTCAAGGGTGTTTTCTATGGCATCCTTTGGTTCTAGTCAGGACAGAAAAGAAAATGCTGAGATATCCTGAAAAAGGTTCTTATTGTGGTATTTTTATGTCAGGAAGGATCCAAAATCTATTAAAAAAGATGCTCTTTTCAGTGTTTTCAACAGGGAGTTGGAGGGATTTTGCTATTTACTTGAGTGTTCATACATCTCATGGCTGTTCATACAACATATTTAGACCTCAGATATGAGTGACTTTGGCTGCTGAAAAAAAATACAACTGCAACAAAACCTACCAAATGCCCAATAATAACAATGCCATATCTTACAGATCCTGGAATCATAAAAGGTTTTGGATTGGAAAACACCTTTGGATTGGAAAAGATCATCTAGTTCCAACCCTCCTGCCACAGGCAGTGACACCTCCCATTAGTGTAGGCTGTTCCAAGCCCAATTAAACCTGGCCTTGAACACTTCCAAGGATGGGACATGCACAACTTCCCTAGGCAACCTGTGCCTGTCACAGATCTTAACAAGGAAACGCCACACAATGGAAATATATTTTCAATATAGCATGATTTACATGACCTTAGCTGTGTAATCACAAAGAAATTCCACTTTATCAAAGCAATAGTAGATCCTTCCTAAGAAATATAGCTGTACTATCTCTAAGCAGAACAGAATCAAAACAAACATGTTGATACTGAATGGAAAGTCTATACACAGTCTGAAAGATGTGGCAGTCATTAGATTTCCCCCCTGTGCTGTAGAAACATCAATTAGCTTTACCTGTGACATTGGATTATTTTAATTTCTCTCTGTGCAGTCACTCCATAGTCCTCAGTGCCCAAGTCTGTACACAGTTTACATGCCTGCACAAATTTATCCTCACAATTCCTTCCTCTTGTAGTTGGTTATCCCCTTCATTTAGCGCAGAAGGAGGCACAGAAGATGAAATTACTTTTTCAAGGTCATTTAAAAGGTCTGATCCCATACTCTAAATTTTCAAACTCTATGTTAAACACAAAATCTTAAAGTCGCTGTTCATGTTCTCGTGTTTAACAGTTAACAAGTACAGCACAACTGGGCTATTATAAATGAATTACACATTTACTAATTACTTAACTATAAATGTAACAGCTCACCCTGTTTTCTCCAACTTAAAAAGGACAAATTGTGTAATTTCAGAGACCAAAGGGCCTTGTTTCCATTCTTTTCTTCTTCATATCCTTGCCTTTTTTTGGGGGAGGGGATTTTTTTTGGGTTTTTTAGGGTTTTTTTGTGTGTTTTTCTGTTTGTTTGTTTGTTTTTTGTTTTTTGTTTTTTTTTTTTAATCTGAAATCCATGTGCACAGAATTTCTAAAAAGCATAGATGGAAATTAGGCATTTTTATTGACAGTCTTACACTAAACCCCCATTGGGAACTGTGAAGATCTTCTTTCAAATGTCTTCGTAAGGTTTGAGATAATGAAGGTGTCACTGTAGATTTACAAGATGATAGCATTCCATGATGAACTTTATCTTAAAATAACTGCAAACATAATTATCCAGCATAAATGAGCCTCCAGGGAATAAATTTTCTTGAAAGTGACTGCCCATAGTCCTATCACAAAAAGGCTGCATTTTCAGCATCAACTGTTTACTGGAAAAGGAATCAAGAATATGTCTTTCTTCTCTGTACCTGTCTTCAAAATATTCATGTTCTCTGCAAATAATGCCTGCTGGTGCCAAAGGCTATGTACAAAATGAGCATTCTTGCTTAAAGTGCCCACTTTCATTTTCTTCTTCCTTTAATTTTTTTTTATCTTCCTTCCAATGCCAAGCAGACAATCAACTAAAGTAGAATAATGGAGAGCTTCCAGCACAGCACCATCCAGGGGAAGATGTCATATTTTCTTTAGGGAAAGGAACAATCTGAGAAAGAATTGACAAATGAAAGTTTCAAGCTGGATGTGGATATTGGAACATTTGTCCTGAAGTAATTAATATATGTTAAAAGGAGAATTTGAACCTGGACCACCATACTAGCACCTTCTGCTGTTGTTACTCTTGCTAAAGATTAAAAAAAAAAAAAACCAAAAAAACCACCCCATCTCTGATGGTTGGGAGAGGAAAATCTCATTCTCACTGCACTCTTTTCAAACCAGGCTTGTGTACAGATTGTATAGCAGAAACTTCCTTATCAATTCCTTTCCCCTTGTTTTCGCTTCTTTCCTGGTAATTAAATTACTGAGCAGGAGCTAAAGTTGCTCCTCTCTCTTGGAAACAGACCCTCAGTTTCTGATGGCTGGTTTTCACAGTCCTACCAGTGTTTAATTAAAAAGAGTTAATAATAGAAAAGAGATGAGCTGGTGCATTTTGACCTCCTTGGCTCAGACCTTCCAGGGCACATGAGAAAAGGGGTGGTGGATAAAAGCAGAAAAATCTTCTCTGTCCCACCATTGCCCATGGGATGATCACTCTGTTCCTCACCTTGTCAGTTTTCTGTTTTAAAAGCAAAGATATAAACTTCCTCTACATAAAATGCAGCTTCTTCAGGGCAACGAAAATTACAGTGCACTTCAGAGGCTGGACTGCAGTGATGTCTGTGGATGGTTTTGAGTTTAATAAAATGAAGAACACATAATGCTGAAAATTGCAGAAGAAAAATCCCCAAACAGATATCTTTGCAGCAGGGGCAGTAGTAGCCAATAGTTTTGAAAACTTGACAGTGTGTATGTGTGACGACCTGGAAAGTTATTGACTTTCTTTTCCCACCTTTTTTGTTTGGTTGCATTGTTGTTTATTTTTGTTTTCCNAAATTGGCATGCATGTTGATTTAATACAGATTAAGAGATTATGTTACTAATAAACAGTGATATTATAGATATATCAATATAGATGCGGATTCTTACATTTCACCATGGTTTTCGTAAATTAAGATGATCTCTACCTTAAAGTGTGGAACTGGACTGGTGTTCCAAGGAAACCATTGTCACTGCCATTGTCTAAAGGGTCTCTACAGACTGCTTTGCAGAT
>VXBB01013941.1:9044-99470 GCA_013399915.1 Illadopsis cleaveri | reverse complement strand
CAAAACAAAAAAACCCTCAAAAAATTAAAAACAACCACTCACAAAAGGGCTTATTTAGTGTATGCTAGCAGTTTGCTTTCCTCTTCCTTTAGGATTCAGCTTTTTAAGTCTCTGTGGCAAAGCCTCAGCCATTGCTTTCTTGAAAGCACTCCCAGACACTCTGTAATTCTGCTGCTTCCGTGCATTCCTAAGCAACAGCCGCCACCACTGTCAGCTCTGCCATGAGGATCATCCTGCCTTCCCACTACTTCTTCTTTTATAAGCTCTGCTGCTTTCAGAGATCTGTGTTATTGTTCCCATGGGACTACTGCAGAAAGGCACAGTTATGAAATTAAATCAGAAAGGATCACTATTATTGCCTAGCTCCGCCCTTCCCATCTAAAGGAGGGCACAAAGCTTCTTGCTGGAAGTCTTGAGTTGGATCTTGTAACTTTTGGCTGAAGAATAGAATTGCCTAGATACCTGTGTCCACCACGAGAGGATAGCAAAGCAAATTCTGGATCAGATCAACAGTTCGTTTTCCCTAGAATCATATTTTCTTAGGTGCTAAAGTAATTAACACTTCAAAGGCAAATGATATAACATTTTACTTGCAAAATTGTAGATAGGGTGTTGATCATAATACTTTTGGATTTTGACATGAGCTATTTCCTGACAAGAAAGAGGAATGGTACTGCATAAAGTAAGATCTCAGTATAGAAATTTGGAAGTTGCCAAAGTCCATCATGCCAGTGTACACATCATTATCTATCCTTACTTTGTGCCAACTTACCCACAACATCTGACCTAAGCAGTAACCCCTCAGTCCCTTGAAAGGTGCAAGTAGGATGTTTTTGCCCATTTTCACATCTAGGACATGCTGCACTTGGAACTCCCTATTTTGCAGTATGACCATGGGTGCACACAGCAGCCTGCACTATGCTTGTCATGTAACAAAGTCACCTCCTCACCACTTGGTCCTCTGTTGGTGATAAGGTCTGAGTTTTTATTTTAATATTAAAACTGGAAAAGCACTATTATTTCAAGAATCTTTGAACATCAGCAATTCTAAACTCTACTTAGGATTTTTTATGAAATTGCTTGATTGCAGTGTAGTCTTTTGGAGTTTATTTCAGAGGTCTGCACCTCCGAAGTTCAAAATCTTTCCCAGTACAAGCATTTGCAGTCTCACGTGGCATGAGGGATATCTGCTGTGCCTGCGGGACAAATTACTGAACTGAATTTGGCCCAGAGGCACAAACCAGCCTTCTGCTTCCCTTGCACAATATCAGAAATATAATCACATAGCCCTGTTCCTAAAACACTCCTAGACAACACAAGCTCTGCCAATAAGACCCCAGATTTAACTGAACTGTGAAACCAAATAGCTATTGACTGACACAGGGTGGTGATAGTACCAGAACCTTGTAGAAGAGTTATTGACTTTTCTCTGCATCATTTTATTTTCAATTACAGAATCAATCTAATCTGGAAAACCATTGTAGGGAAATTGTCTATTCATTGACAAAATCAAAGCATTGACTAACATGATTTCAATTTTAAGACTAGCAATAAACTTCTCTATTTAACACTGGGTTTAGTTTTATCCTCTGAAAATCAGCCATGCTGGCCTCTTGCTTTTCCCAATGAGCTCAACTTGCCATGACCCAAAGCTTCAGTCTTCTTTATGGAAGAAAAAGAAACTTTTTTCTTCAAGAGGCAAAAGAAGAGTATTTTTTTGTGACACTTGAAGTCATATTCCATCATCTTGCAAAGTATGATGGAAAAAGGATGTGTGACTCACTCCCTTTTTCAGGGCCCTCAGACACAAAGTATTCATCTTATAACGCCCTTTGCAAAGAGGCGTTCCTCATTAAGAAGTTGATAAGGTGAAGTTGATAATGTAAATTCCCCTTACTTGTGGAAATGCGACAGTTTGTGCCAAACCTCAGTAAGTTCAATGACCCTTGGGGTGAACTGGGAAGTGTGTGCTTACTTCAGCCCTCGTTGGAACTCAGCCCATCCCTGTACTTTCAAGGAGCCATAGAGGACTGGGTCTCTGGAAAGTGAGCTACCCATGGACAGGCAGCATAAATGTCATCAGGCACGAGCTCAGCCTCCACACAGTAGCAGTGATCCTTCCTGAGCTGGCAAGTTGTTGGGTTTCCATGGCAGTTTAAGGCATGCTCAGATTTCCACTCAAGCCTTAAAACCTTGCCTTGAAAATCTTAGAATTTGAATCCATGGATTGGCTCTGTCACATCTCATCATTAACAGGAAGACAGAAGAATCACAGACTCATTTTCCCTGGCCCAAAAAGCTTCCAAAAAAGGTTTCTCAGGGAACAGGGGACAGCCTAAATCATAGCTCTTGTTGGCCACAGAGAATTTCTAGCAGACAAATGGGAAGCCCAGGTGAAAAAGCAGATTGACATAGTTTGATCCCTTATTGCTCTCAAGTGCAGGTGGTGCAAAAATTCATGTGTGCTTTGGGCTCCATTTTATACCAATGATCTCCACAGTAACACAAAACTTATCATTAGGTATGGATATCTTATTGTCCCTCCTTCCTGCTCGTTGAGTCTTCCTTGATTAATGAAGCCTTTACATTTTTGAAACATTGTCTCCAAAATTTGAATTTCATCCAGGGAGACTAGAGCAGATTTGGTTCTGTGGTAGCCTCATAGCACTTTTATGACTGTCCCAATGGCTGGGGAAAGAAGGTGGGGGACTGGGTGATTTGCATTTGTTTCTGCAGAGCTGTTAAATTTCTTAACAACATTCTTAAACTAAGACCCAATTCAGTTTGCACGTGGTATGCAAGGGAAAGGCATTTGGGGCATTTCCAAATACTGAGGCTGTAAATTTTATCACTGAGCACAGTTAGATGGGAGGAAGGGAGAGAAGGATGGTGGGGCTGCTGCTCTGTTGCTTTTGTTGATATCTTCATCTGGACACAAGAACCAGAATGCTGCTGATCCTTTGATTTGAGCTGTGAACCAGGAGGCTATTTGTGTATTTTTCTGCCTGGCAGCAGATGCCAGTTTAGAGGTAAGGAAACCATGGCAGTGGGATGCAAAATAACTTAGGCTGGTCAGTGCAGAAGTCCAGCTGTTTAGTTTTCTGAAGCCAGAGAGGTTAGTAATGCTGCCTGGTGAAAATGCCCTGCCCTGAAGGATAGCCATGGGGGGTTCTCATGGATCACAGTACAATCTGGTGTGCAGAACACCCTGCTACTAGCATAGCTCCAGTGTCTAATCATCATGGATATCCCACATGAGGTCCTGACTCATGTTTGCTCACACAGGTTTCAGACAGCACTAATTGTGAATGTGTGTCTGCTGGACGGGACTGTCCATTGCCCGAAATGCAGGCAAGGGAGTGCATACTTGCCCCTTGTTCACAGACAACATTTCAGCTTCAGTTACAGGTGAAAGGGGACTTTGAACTGAGACATGAGTCCATGAACTGCAGTACCTGGCAGCTTCTCCCATTCTGCCAATTGGGCTGCAAGGTGTGCTCCTGCTACAGCAGGGCTAGCAGAAACCTAAGGATGGCGGTATAGTAGGCTGCACCAGGAAGAATTCATGAATTTTGCTCACCTGAGTCCATAAGCTTGCCTCATAAAATTGCTACAGTGGTTTCAATCATTCACTTTCAATCAATACTTAAAATTAGGCTGGGGAGACTTATTCTTGTAGATAAAGCTCACACCTCTGTGTTCTGCAGCATATTAGAAAGGGGAGATGCCCCTTTTTCCTAACTCAGAAGGATGTTTTTATTACTGTGAGATAGTCTGAAGATGAGAGTAGTTACAAAAATGAGAGGATATGGACCTTGCATTCATATATGTGCATATACATCACAGAATCACAGAATATATTAAGTTGGAAGGGACCCCAAGGATCATCGAGTCCAACTCCTGGCCCTGCACAGGACACGCAAAGAATCCCATCATGGGCNCCACAGACCAGGACCCCCAGGGCCATTTCCACAGTGCTGCTTTGCAGCATCTCATTCCCCAGTCTGTCTGTGCATCCAGGATTGCCCTTTAACATATGAGTGTATATATAAGCAGCGTTCAATGTAGATCTTATTTGCCACAGACTGATCTAGAAGCACTTTGGAAATTGGAAGTGCTCCACCCCCCTTCCTCCTACACACATATTTACATATGCCCTGGCACTGGTGTTCTTTGGACCCTCAGTGTTATACATGGATTTGTAAATGGGGAACTAAAGATGCCAGCGCAGAAGAGACAGTAGGAAACAGAAGCCAGCATCTAGGAGGAGACTGATCACAGCATGGGGACAACCCTGATGCTGGAGACTGATCACAGCATGGGGACAACCCTCTCCACTGGTAAGGGTGGCATGAGATTTCTAGTAAACCCACAGTTCATCCAGTTCAGCATGAAAAAAAGATTGCCCTCATTATTGCTTAACTTAGTGTCATTTGTGTTGAAGCCACATGGAGAGTGAAGTTCACAGGGAATGGAAACATAGGCTGAGCCGAAAACCCCTCTGGCCTCCCAGCAGTTGAGTTTTGTTTAAGTTATCACCCCTGCTGCCCCTCCTGAGGACACAAAATTCTGTGTGACCACAGCACAGCCAGCAGGAGCACAGCTGCAGGCCAGGAGTGAGGGGAGGAAGGCCAGTTCTTCAGCTCTGAACTTTGTTGACTCTGGCTTGTATTTTACCAAGATTGGTGTTTGGACACTAATATGCAAAAGGAGAGGCAGAGCTGGTTTGACAGATCCACACTTGTGTTACAATGAAATTCCTGGAGCAGTGAAAATTCTCAACCATGCGGAAATCTTTTGATGTTGCAAACTGTGTTCAGAATGGCACTTCTTCCCAGGGCCCTTAGCCATGAGCGTGTACATATTGACTTTAAACAGAGACAGGATGGCACTGGGTGAAGGTTTTATTCATGGAACACTCTGACACACAGACCTATTTGATACAACAAAGGTAGGGGAAAGTCTCAAACTAGATTTTTTTCTTCTCTCTTTTATATAAGGGGTGCACAGTCAATGGATGTGTCACTGAGGAAAATCAGATTTGTATCAACAAGATGAACTGGCTGAGCACAATATTGCAAGGGCCAGTCCCAATAGTCAATCTGAAAAGGTAGAATTGCAGTCATTTGATAATAATGGTTTCTTCAAGTGTGAACTATCAGTTCAGAATTTCATTATCAAATACTGCTGAAAAATATATATGTTTATATTTGGTTATACAGCAATCTTCAGCTACATGAGGAAAGCAGAATTACAGTGACATGTACATGATGAAGCTTCAAGTGTTATTCCATTACTGGAAATCTCTAATGTCACATGAGTTCAGATTACTGTGCTTTATCTTAAACCCTTTAAGATTCAGCTTAGAATTGAGCTTTTCAGGTCAGATTGGGGTGAATCCAAGCAGAACTTTCAAATTTTTCATTACTTCCACCTGAAGTTACCACTCCAGTCAAGGCAAAAGCTTCTGAAAGTCAGCAGGTTTCAGATAATCCAGTGAAACAGTGTGTTTGCACTGAAACCTGAAAGTTAATGAGATGCACATGTTTGATAACAAGTTCTGCAGAGATCCAGGTGTGGCATATGGGTAGGCTTCAAGTGTGTCTCTAAACACACCAGGATGCTAAATGTCAAACAAAAGAGCACAAGGACAGGGTGTGATGACAACCTAAATTGAGGAAAGAGCAGATTTTTTTTTAAAAAAAATCTTATTCCATTTATTGTTTTCATTTGTCATGAAGGATTTATCTTGAAACCTGTCTTGCTCATCAAGAAAACAGCAGTACAAAATGTGAAAGACCAGGAAAGAAAGGTAATATTGAAAGGTGCTCTTGAGCCTGACCAGCCTTGGGAATCATGGGACACACAAACAAATATGTTGTTGTAGAAAATGGAAATGAAAAGTTTGTGGGACAATGATCTGGAGGAGCAGGAAAGACTGTTCCACTGTGCAGACCCAGATGTGTGACACAAGACTGTCACACTGTGATGGAGTGTGGGAGTAAGGCAGGATATGTTGTTAAAAGTCTGGAAGTGCTCAAGTATTCTTGCCAAAAGAAAAAACAAAGTCACTTACCATGGAAGGGCTTAAGGTGACATCAAAGGGAAAACAATACAGTGAGTTGGTCAGGACTAAGAGGTTATTTCTATCATTAAGGGATATTAAAAAGTTTACTGACTGGATAGATGCTGGATGCTCTGTCTTTCCTAAAGACAAAGGTGCTGAAAAGATTACTTGGCGCTCATAGCTGCCTGTATTAGGAAAAAGTTAACAGAATGAAACTTGATGGAGGGCAGAAATATGAGAAGCAGAAAAAAATATCAGTGATGTGGCAATCAGTGCAAATGATGCAAGAAATATGTAGAACTTGTAACAGACCCAGGTCTGTTAAAACATTTACAAAATGCAGGAAAACTGTGCCTAGAGAGCAAGGAAAGAGATTCCTACATCATGAGAGATGTTCTTAGGATTGTAACACAGTGCATCAAACTGGAAGAGGATTTTTCAATTAAGAGTCACAAACATGCCATTACTGGCAATATCCCGGTTAGTGTGAGGTGTATGTCAAAATGGAAAGGTTACAGACAAAGCTGCAATGGACTGCTATTTGGAAGAACTGTGCCTGAGCTGGCAGAACATGCCCTGAGAAAAGGAAAAGTTTAGAAAATTAAGATGTGAGTCACTCAGTGTGGTGATGTAAGTCACCTAACTATGCGTGATGCAACATGCTCCACCTGTCAACACACAATCATATTGTCTGCATCAGACATTTCACACCCAGATAAGGCCACTGGATCTGTTTCTCTGGCCATATGGGTCTCAAGTGTGAATCAGGTAGAAAAAAAAGGCCACAGGCTTGATACAGGTTAAGGAAGGAGACAAAGCTTCACCCCTTAATCTTTCATTTTTCTACTGTACAAATGAGGTCTCACTGAGAGGCAGGTGCACAAAACCTCAAGGAAGGCCAAGGGGCACTGACCCTGCTTTCGCCATTCATGTTCAGAGATTGTTCCTATGCCTAATTGTTGGGATAGAGCACAACACTAAACTGGCAGCCAGAATATCCTGTGATAGCCCTGATTGTTCTGGTTATCTGATGAGAAATTTCTGGACTGAACAGCAGAAGAGCAATGACTCTATCCAAAAGAAAGAGGCAGAGAAGTTCTGTTTCGGACATAGATCAATGAAGGCACAACACAAATGCAAGAAAAGGAGTCAAGCATGGACCAACCCAGAAGAGTTCTCCTCTCCAGAAGAGGAGAGATTGTCAAGAGGAAGGACTGAGATTGCTCAGTGAACAATTCTCAATTTCAGGGAGAATTTTGTGAGTTTGTAACCAGCCTGTGGCTGTATCTTGTGAGAGACCATGGGACGGGGCTGGGGTGGATGACACTTGACTGATGGAAGAGATGTAGGAGATAGAGAGACAGATAGCAGCAGGTCAGCCAGGAGTAGGTGTGTAAGAACCTATCTTCCTGAGACAACATATGTGCCCAGCCTATCCCTGGCAGACACATCCAATATCGGAAATGATAGATACTGTCAACAGACATATGGATATCAGCTGGTTCATGTGGCCCCTTGCATCTTGCTCAGAGTCATAAAAAAAGGTAAAAAAATGAACTCTACACAATGTGAGTGCATGCCCAGGACAAGGAAATTGAGATCAGATTCAGAGGTTGGAAATTATTCACTGAATTATTTCCTTGTTAGTTTCAGAGCTGAACAATCTGTTGCTAGTATGGATTTATCTAAAAGAAGTTACGTAACAGCAGATTAGTAAGATTGACTGAAATTCCAGAAAGTGCCATACTTACCATGATTTTCCAGCAACATGAAGGCTTATGGTATTTTGTCTTTTACAGGTTGCTATCTTTACAGGTTTTTAAGTAAGAAAGGAAATTTCAAATGGGTTTTAAAAAGTGGTATGGTTTGATATAGAGCAGTAGTTTTTAGACTGTTGTCTCTGAGACATCAGGAGGTAGGCTGCAAAGCATTATCAGTTTATTTTCTTTAAAACCCACACAACATATTCCCACGTATTCAGACTGGGAAAATCACCTCAAATTTAGAAACATCCTACAATATATCTCAAGAATGCATTTATTTTAAAAGAAAGCACTGTGCCTATAATAGTCCATTCAACTATTTTTGTAACAATAGCACCCACTGTACTTAAAATTGCTTTGTTTTCATATGACCTGGCACAATGACAAAAACCAATGACACATGAGCACAATGGCAAGTGCTTGTCCCAAGAACCTCAAGTATTGTATTAATACACTTAGGGGGTGGGTGGGGAATCTCATTTGAGGGGGGAAGTTTTGCATGCTGACAGGACAGTGTGGGATGGAAAAACTGTAAAACCTGGTTGCTGGCAAGGGAAGACTGGAGAGGTACAGAACACATTTCAAGCTTTAAGTACAAAATTGGTGGAAGTTTTTGTTAGTTTATTTTGTATGTAATTTCCACTTTTAGTTAAAGGTTCATCTGAGATCAGTCTTGTCCGTTAAGCACACACCACTTGTGACATTTCAGTGTCACAGTGTTGGGGTCTGTGCACCATGAAACACAGTACTAATGACTTTAAAAGAGCCTGGCAGGACTCACTTGGCTCTCTGTGATGAAATTCTCTGCATTTTTATGTGCTCTGCTTGGTACACTGGCCCACTGAGCAGTTACATGATGTCAGATTTCCTGTCTAGGTCTTTACCTTTCTAAAGCTTGATGTCGTTACAGTGTGACACACCAAGCTGCAGAAAAAGAATGCTTCTCATCCAAGGAGCTGAATTCAGCGTCCTTGAACTTGTGACTCTTGAGCAGCTGAATGATTTTTGGTTATATCTTTATACCTTGTGAACAACAGAGTGGAAGTTAACAGGATGAAGTTAACATGCTTTCTGGTTCTCAGGGGAGCCAGGGTGTAAGGCACACTCCACTACTGCTAGTAAAGCTTGCACATTTTTTTCATAAAAAGAATTGCAGAAGCAATAGCAACATGGCTATTACACACCTAAGAAACATATACATTGTTTAGAAAAAAACAGGGGGCTTCTGTATGAAATAAGAGAACCTAATTATGATGTACCTGTAGTAAATATTAAAAGATAAAAGACTTGATCATGTAAATGGCATGTGTGTGTGTGTGTATGTGTGTGTGTTTGAATTTCTGTGAAGATTCCTGGAAGAAAATTACTGTACATCCCTAAACTAGGGTCCTTTAGGCCTATCTCAGATCAGTGAGCCATAAGCCTGCTGAACAGTGTGTCTTCCTCTGTCTGATGTGTGCATCCCTGTATGCCTCTGAGACAAAAAGTCTGGCTCTTTTTGGCCAAAGCTTGGAGCCCCTTTCTGTTAGCAGCACCAGATGTGGGTCACTTCTCCATCTAAGGGCAGGAGGAGCTACAAGGGAGAGTTGAGAGAGATTTGGGGGGCAGGAATCCACACTGGACACAAGAAGCATTTTGTTTAGTGCTCTGTTACAGAAATAAACTCTGGCATGAGAGATGCATGGGTGGAGTTGCAAGCCCTTCCTCTGCTGGAAACAGCGTCTGCTTGTATCTCCAACACACCCTTCCTCCTGCCCTTGTGCCTGGCAGTGTGGGGACATGAGGGGACTGCCACTGCAGGAGAGAGCAGTCTTCTGTGTGGTGCTCCTGCAGGGAGCAGGCACTCAAAGGGGAGCCCGTGCTTGTCTTTGCTGGGTGTTTTAGGGATTTCTTTGTGTGGACATAGCAAACATGAACACGTGGTTTGGTTCTGCCAGGATGGGCAGAGTTGCTCAGGACTGTGTTAGGAAGATGAATTGTCTGCTAACAGCAGGAAGGGGGTCCTGCAGCCTTCCCTGGAGACTCTGGGCCTGGCCTTGGTGGTGAGGAGACTATGGCCAGCCAGATCAAGGGTAGATGAGGTGCTACACACTTGGCTGAGTTGCTTGGGTTGACAGTTCCTACTGCTCCTGTTTCAACAAGCATGCATTAGAAATTGCAGTGCTGTTACCTGGCTTGTGCATCACCTAAAAGGCAAGCAGGTTTGACAGCAAATGGGACCAAGCAATAAACAGACTTGTACTGTGTGACTTCATGTGGTGACCAGTGACAGGACCAAAGGGAATGGCCTGAAGTGTCAGGGGAGGTTTGGTTTGAATATTAGAAAAAGGTTCTTCCCCCAGTGGGTGGTTGGGCACTGGAACAGGCTTTCCAGGGAGGTGGTCACAGCCCCAGCCTGACAGAGTTCAAGAAGCGTTTGGACACTGCTCTTGGGCACATGGTGTGACTTGGGCATGGTGCTGTGCAGGGACAGGAGTTGGACTGGATCCTTGTGGGTCCCTTCTAACTCTGCACATCCTGTGATTCTATAATTCATAGGTCAACAGGACAGGGAAAGGAGAGAAGGTGGAGGAGAAAAAAGCCACAGTAACTCACGGCTTGATTTCAGACCTATTTCTCTGCTTCAGTGACACAGGTTCCTGCTTAAATCAGGACCCTCCCATTTTTCATTCTGAACGATTTACTGCAATTCTGAAACAGAAACAATAAAGTAAGGCGTGTCTATGCCATCCAAATCGTTGTGACAGCACATCTGTGGCTAATGATTGCCAGTGGGATATGCCTTTTGCCCAACCAGGAATCTTTACTTGCCTGTGTAGGAAGTGGTGTGACTCGCTTTTTTCCTTCAGATGGAAACATTCCAATCCTTAGTGAAAGGCAAGGAGAGTGATTCTTGATCCCTGGGCAGTTATTTCTAAGGATGCAGGAAGCAAAGAAATATACACTGTTCTGTGAAGGCACAGCCCCCCACACTCCACTCTCCCTTCCACGAAGGATTAATTCAGGCTGTAATGAGTATGCACAAGAAAAGGTTACTGAGATGATCAAGGAGTAAAGATCCTATCTTATGTGAATAAATCAGAATGGCTGTGGCTGTTCAGCCAGGTAATCAGGAAGGGAGGAGGAGAGATGACTCCTGTCTGTAAATCCTGCATCTATGTACACATTAGCTGAGAAGAGACAAAATAATGACATGTGTTGGCACAAAAACCTAACACATTTATTTGGGATATACAAGATTATGTCTAAATTTAAGCAAGAAGTTAGAAGGCTTTTAGCTGTTTCAGGCATGTTTCAGCTGCTGGGCAGCTTTAGAATAAAAGCCTTTGCTTTTCTTTCCAGAGTCTACAACAAAGGCATTATTTGTCTTTCCCTGAGAAGGGAGAGCACATGTCCTAAAACATTTCCAGCAAAGATATGCGCTGGAGCAATTTGTGTTCCCTGACTTCTGTTTCTACAAGGTTTCATCTTAGACTGATGCAACACTTTCTTAAATGAAAAAAAATGGGTTTTAATCTAGTTTGTTTTCTTGTTTTCTTGCCTTTTTCCCCTCAAGACTCTCAATGGCTATACAAGTGTTACAGGTCTCTCTTGAGCTTGCAGGGGTGGAGAATAATTTCTGCCCTTGCTAAATTTCTGTGGCATCAAACAAAGCATAGGGAAGGAGACTAGAGGAGCTTTTCAGCAGCATGCCTATCATAACTGCTCAGTCATATCACAGACAATGTGGTTTTATGGACTACAGAAACATCCTTTGTAAGTGTAGTATTTCTCCCTGGTTTTGCCTAGTTTAAATGAAGCCTAAAAGGAGTATGGATGAGTGTGATGGATTTGCTTGTGAAACTGGGGACAGGGCTTGCAAGCCCAAGCAGTGTTTTCTGTCCTTATGTCCCTTTTCATTCAGTGCTGAACAAACTGGTGTCTGAAGGAAGTGCTGTCCTGCTTTTTGGATGGGAAGCAGAACATGAGTAAAGACTCTGTGGTTGCTGAAGTGTTAGAACTGTGCTGGGAGGGGAAGGGGCACTCATTACTACTGGCTGATATCAATAGCAGACACCACAGGGGGTACTTTAATCTAGGATGAAAATGCTGCTGGCATTAGGCTTTGTGGAGGCAAATCTTCCATTTGGTTTCTGGAATAGGAATAAAGATAAGACCCCAAATGAAGCCACATGTGGGTAAAGGTGCATTTGCCCAGGAGTCAAAGCTCCTCTGAAAAATATTTTACCCTGAAAGCCACAATCATGACATAGATTTCAAAAGCATCAAGGGTCATCTCTGAAGCTTAGGTTGACTCACTGTACAGCCCACCTGCCCTGCCAGAGCAGTGCACCAGAGACGTCCTGCATGCTTCCAGCTGTCATCCATGGACAGACCTCAGCAGTGTGGGAGACAGGGAGCAGACTCCTGGGCACAGAAATGTCTCTGGTGGACCTGTCCATTCTGCCTGTGATGTGTCTCAGTATCCCAACAAACTTGGTGAGCAGCTGGTTTGTGGTGAAATACTTCTCTCATAGGGACAATGCTTCTGTATCCATCTGCTTCAGAGAGATGACAACAATGTCAGATAAATTTTGCTCAGGTTATCATTCCTCATTTTTCAACAGCTGACAGGCAGAAAAGCTCAGCTATTGTTTTTTTTTAAAAAAAAGTTGAGTTAGAAAAAGGAGGGTTGAAAAGGGAAATACATTTTTTTTAACCAGGTCTAAAAGTATTAATGATGATGATGATGATGATGATGACCTGCTGACATCCCAGCTGTAAACAACAGCTACAGTATTTGTTAGCAAAGTCAAATCTTATGAGGAGCAGCTGAGGGAGCTAAAGTTCTTTAGCCTGGAGAAAAGGAGGCTGGGGGAGAGCTCATCACTCTTTACAAGTGTCTGAAAGGAGGGTGTATCTGCATGGGGGTCAGTCTCTTCTCCCTGGTAACAAGCGATAACACAAGAGTAAATCCAGTCTCAAGCTGCACCGGGGTGGTTCAGATTGGATATTGGGAGAAAATACTTCACTGGAAGGGTTATCAAACATTGGAACAGGCTGCCAAGGGAAGTTGTGGAGTCACCATTTCTGGTGGTATTTAAAAGACCTGTAGTTGTGACACTTAGGGACATGATTTAGTGATGGATTTGGCAGTATTACCTTTGAACTTGATGATCTTAAGGGTCTTTTCCAACTACCTGATTCTATGATTCTGTGTTTACTGAGATTTAAAATTAACTAGGAGACATCTCTCACAAGGTTGTTAAAGCCTATGACAACTTTCTGGGAACAGAGAATTTCCATTTGTAGCATTTCCTCTTTCTAAAATTTACTATCTCTTTTGGGAGCTTTATTCTTTACTGCCAGGGTGGTACTGCTTTGAGTACTCTACTTTCCCTGTAGTCCTAACTCTGACCCCTCCTTCCCAACCTCAGCATCATGGCATTCTGTTGTATTGTGATGTCCCCTTATCCACTTCTGGTGTCACATTCTGTCACATGAATGGGCTGTTGTGCCACTGCCAAAAATAAATGCTGTGCTGGCTTTTCCTAAATATGTACAGACTCAGCTGGGTCTCCAGGACTTTTTATAGCCCTCCAGCGCAGTCCTATCTTTGGTAGCATCAGCATTTCCATAGCAACTAACTGTGATGTCAAAGCAACTTGGGTGTTTTTGGTAAGAACAGGCAGGAAGCAATGAACTCTTCATAAGCAAAGATCCAATTTTAATTCAAGTGTCTCTCATAGTGTCTGCCACCACTGCTGTTTATGGTTCTAATCCTAATTATCTCACTGTTACCTTGCTGTCCCCCATCTGTCACACCTACCTGCTGCATGTCCTTTGGTTAGGTCCTGCAGTGTGCCCTTCCTTACAGGAATGTGTGTGTGTTGTTGAGGAGAAAGGTGTGCTCCATTCAAAGCAAGGAGAAGCACTAACAGGAATGGGAGAGATATAGCAGCAGCATTTATATACAAGCTTTTTTTTTTCCTAAACCAAAACTAACATAACTGGTCAACACCAGCCTTCTCCAACCTTTTCCAGTGGTGGACATATTTCCAGTGAAATGAGTAGGTTGTAGGGATGTGAACTGCCCCTTCTGACTATACTTTCCAGGACCTCTTACAGTCAGGTTCTCCAGGCGGAAGAATCGTGGATTGGTGCGTTACACTGACAGCTTATAAGGGAAAAAAGGGAACAAGCTTCTGAGTCCCAAATGCTGCTAGCTAACCTTATCTTAAATGAACCCTCAACACCACAGATTCTGCCTCAGCCTTGTCCACTTGCAGTACTGCCACTTTGCATGTCCTCTACCCAGAGCACAGCAGGGAACAGTAGGGGATTTAACTTTTAATAGGATCTCTCTGTCTTTATCTGCAGTACTGCATATTCCTTGGACCAAAGATTCACGTGATGGAGACTGCCTTTTGGTATTAAGGATTAAGCCTGTAAGAATTTTGATTTGTAGGGCAGACTCCCCCTCTGCTGAGGGTGGGAGAAACAACACACTGTGACTTAATGCTGCAAAGAGTAGAATTTATCTTCTCAGAGATTTCCTAGATGTCATCTGTTTTGTGGGACTGATTGTGTTTCTACAGTTTAAGTGAAGATATAAGAGTGATTTTTCTATCCACAGGAGTGGCTGAGGTTTACCCAATTCTACTTTGGGCACAGAAGACTCGATGTACTCCTCCCTGCCCAACCTGAATCAACAAATAAATGAGTTTACCTCTTCTTTAATTACAGGCAAGTCACTGGCTCATTGGCAGCAAAAAATGCATTGTGGTTTCTCCTGCTTTTAATTCTCGAACATTATTAAACAAATACATACATATAAAAAAGAGCTGAGAGAGAAAACTGAACCACTGCCTGCCTGGCCCTGCAGAGGAGACAAGTTCACACAAAATTTTGTCTGCCTTTACTACATGGGAAGAGCTAGGCAGGGCTCTTACTCATCTATCAATTGCCTTGCAGACTTACTTCTCCATCTCAGGGGCACTGGCTGGTGCCCTGCATCCTCTGGGATCATGCTGTGACCATGGGGGCGCTGGACCTGGGGCTCCTTGGCCCAGGTGAGGCAGGTCTGCACAGAAAAGGGATGTCTCATCACTCAGTGTGCCTAGGGCAGAAGTGTCTCCTGCCATCACAGACCATCTGCAGCTCCCATCTCATCCCTGTCTGCTGTGCAGCTGAGGTCTTTGCTGTGCTGAGCTGGCTGCTGGCTCCAGCAGCAGCCAAGGCATCTGCACAGTCCCACCTCACACCTCCAACCTCATTCCCCTTGGTGCAGCCATTAATCCCAAAACCAAATGATGGCCACAAACCTGGCAGGTATTCAATTAATCATTTAAAAATAAATGCACATAAACTCAGTATCATGATAGTTCCTCTCATCATGATAGTTCCTCTCATAATATAGCCATCACTGTTTGCAAACAGTGCTTATTACAGACTTATTACAGTTGCTCATTACAGACTTACTGCAATTTACTTCAGTTTTGTCACCATTTCTCAAAAAATCTATCTGTGGTACAGCTTTTCAACCAGTATGATGACAATAATAATTATTTTAGGGAAAATCAAGCAAGTCAAAACAACAAATACATACTGATACATGTTTTATGGTAAAAAATCATAGCGGAATATAGATAATACATTGTAGCTTTAAAAGTTGTGCTGGTGGGGTCTTGTCTTGAGACCCTACTGCCAATCCACTTCCATGCCAACAGAGCTGAATAAGCATTTACTGTTTCTCAAAATAACACCCAAATTCATTCATCAGAGTACATGTCTTTTACTTTTCTTTTTTTCCTTCTTGTCTGTAATGCTTCCTAGAATCTGAATTGCAAAGGTCGATCAGCTCAGATAACCACTGTCTCCTCAGGGAAGAGAGCCAGGTAGTTCCTCAATGGGATTTAGAAAAAGAAACACCTGTTGGCACTCAAGCAGCCTTTATTAAACTCCAGCCAGCTCTCACCCACCATGCTGATCTTCTTCACTTGTGAAACTGCCAACAAGATGAGGTAAATCAAGAAACCTTTATTTCTTCCTTTCTCTAAGTTTGGCATTTCAGTGCTAGTAAGAATATTATTAGGAAGTTGGGGTTTCTTTCTGTCATCATAGTGTGATTTCATGCACTTACCAGCACACTCAGGTTTATGAGCTTTCTGCAGAACCTGGTCTTTAGAAGCCCCTCCATATTTTGTTCTTTCAGTTAAAAACTTTGAATTAAATATTAACAGTCTTAAGCAATGAGGAAGAGTTAAAAGCTACAGAAATAACCCAGACCTAAGCAAAATCACCTGTGGATTGTGATTGGATGGATTGAACTGTGATTTTTGCAACTGCTCTGCAAATAATTTTCTGCATAGAATTTTCTTAGCAACAGTGTTAACAATTGGCCTAGGTCTAGACCCTAACATTAATTCATGTTTTGGTTCATATGCAGCGCCAAAAAAAGCTGGGGGAGGGAATAATCTGCTTGTTGGCAAACCAAGAAAAAAGAATGTTGCAGTTTAAAATGCTTGAACTTTATAGTTCTTCCTCTATAATCTAGAATCAACTGAACCTGACCAGTGCCAGCTAGTGAACAATCTCCTGCTTTTATCATAGTATGAGTATAATATGGGATTGTAGCATGACCTGCATCTGGCCAATGAGTAGCTAGTTGTTTTGTGACAGGCCACAAATAATCCTGACCCCATATATTTGTAGAGATACTGGAATTTAATCAATTTACTCAGCAAAATTTTATTCACTTGTTTGGTTAGCAAAACTATTACAGTCAGGAGTTGGTGGCTGTACTAGGTAAAAGCTCCAAGTTTCAGTCCTGAATGTTTGGAAACCTGGAGAGAAAAAGGGGGAAAACATAAACTTGAAAAATTATCCTTCCTTTGAGACCTTCTCCATGTCAAAAGGAAGGCCGTGAAGGACTTCTACAGGCAGAAAAAAGGGAGGTTGCAAAGGTAATACAGGTAAAAAAAGAGAGCTTGTGGTGCCCTGGGGGCTGTTGCAAAGGAGGTATCTATGGCTGCTACACTTGTTATACAAAGCTGACTGAGAGAAGGAGGGAGTTAGAACAAATGTCTCCAAGAGCTTCAAGGATATGCCGTTTGGTGTTACTGGTATCATCCCTTTTCTCAGCTTGTACATGAATGCCCATACAACACAGGACCCAGACACCACTTTTCTATCCTTTCCCTTGGAAGTGCTCAGTGCTGCACAGACAGTTGTTCCAGAGAAGCAATGTAACAAGCACATCTCCCTCTGCATACCCTACACCTGGAGGGAAATCAAGCCAGGCTCTGTGCAGGAGGTGTCTGACACCTGGTTCCTGTGTGGTGTCGATGCTGTGTCCACATTTCCCCTCTGTGGGCTCACTAACACAAGGTGTCAGGGTATACAGCTGTAGTCATGCTTCTGTGTCTTGCCTGACCTGTGGGAAACAAAGACAGTGAGCTGGCAGTGGCCTTGCTCTTTGCCATTCAGTTTGTTCTTCCTGAGGGGGCAGGGACCCTCTCAGACCCTGCTGAGGTGATGCACAGGAAAACAAACAGGGCACATGGAGAAGCTGAGCTTCCACATATGAGGTAGAAGGTGTGCCTCTCCTCTTGTTCCTAATCCATGAGGGTCCTGTCTTGATAGCACTGCCTGTCTTGGGGGAGGTGAAGCCCTTTAAGAATCCTCTTCTGAGAAATTGCTCTGCCCATCTGTGAGAGGACAGCTTCTGCCTTGCAGTGAGGAACAAGGTACCTCAGTCACAGAGTGCTGACATGTGACGCCAGTGTGTTTATATGCTGCTCATGAAGCAAGGAAGGTTTATGTGCTTTTGGAGCTGCTTTGTTACATTTAAAGTTTTGGTTAAGCTTCCATAAAATAAGAGGCAGCAGGGGAGGACATACTGTCCTCTGCCTACAACCCTCTTCCAGATGCCAGGGTGCCCCAAGGGGCTTAGACACACAGGAGAACAGGTTCTTCCAGCAAGCTGAGAGAAAAGCATCTTCCCAGTGATTCCAAATGGTTGGCATTCAGAAACTGGTCCTGATCTCCCTACAAGATCTTTGTGCATGTGCTGTGGGGAGGACTTTCCCTGCACCCTTCCAGCTTTATAATCCCCTTGGCCTGTTAATAAAAAGAAGCCACAAGAGAAGCAGCTGTTGCAGTGAAACACAGCAAAAAACTTCCCCAAAAGATGGTATTTATCCAAGGCAATAAGGAGGAGCTTCCTTATTTTGCAGAGCTATCAGTTTTGCACCTCTCCATCGTTTACATTTATTTCCAGGCTGCACAAGCCAGTGTGACTTGTCATTGTTTGTTTAGAGGGATTGTTTTGCCTTCCAGCAAAAATACCAGTTATTGCTAATTCTCTTTTACTGCTAAAGAGAGAACTCTGCCTGAGGGAAGCCTGATATTGAAGGCTATGAGACTCTCCCATCTCTCTGAGGAGCTTCCTCCACACACCTGTATGGATATACCATCCTCCTCTTTCCCTGGCTTCCTTTCATCTGAGCCCAACTCAGAGTCTGTTTTGCATCCCAAAGAACAATGGGACGTCACCCATAGATAGGAAGTTACCCTACAGATGGGATGTCCTTATAAACCCCCTCCAGACCAGTCTTAGCCCAGGTTTTTCTGCTAAGGTGACCATGCTCTTGCCCTGGTCTCTCTGTGTGAGTAGCACTGTGGTTGGCAGGTTTTGGGGTGAGCTTTTTCCACCACCTCTGAAATAATCCAGTGATCATGTGCTGGAGAATGACAGCAGAATGGCAGTGATGGCAAGACTGATCATGCTGGGTTGGATACACATGCAAGCTGACAGTCCAGCCACAGGATCAGGGCAGGAAGACATGATGGCTGTGGATTTGAGAACTTTGAGGGGTGTGAAAGGCATGAAAGGAAGTGGTTACTGATTAGAGACCAGCTGAAGCTCTGAGCGAGGCCTCCACCTTCATATTACCCATCTTTATAATGGAAGTGCCTGCAGAATTCAACCTTTTTTTTGTGGGAGTGGAGCCAAGTAAGGAATCCCACTGTTCCTTCTGGAGCAGTTCAGAGGCCTCTCCTCAGGAACACATCCTTGGCCAATGGCTACTCCATGAAAGCTGGGACAAGCCTGAATTTCATCTCTTGTTTATGCCAGGGCTCCCTTAGGATGAAGAAAGTTGCTGCATTTTCTCACCCTCTAAAGGCATTTCTGTGTATGGGGGAACAAGGGAGGGATCTGCCAGTCTGCATCCACAAGGCTGGGCAAAGAAAGGCACTAAACCTTTTCTTGTGGTCCACTGTTTGGGAAGGAAAAACCCAGGGAAATCTCTTCCAGCTGCTTTTGCTCACTCATGGCTTCTAAGCAGGACATTTTGTTCCTCAGGGCACAAGGGAGGTTGGGTATATTCTCCTCAGAGCCCAACCCCTCATCAAGCACAAGGAAGGTATTTCCCAATACTGTCTCCCTCTTCACAGCTGAATTCAAGGGCAGATCCTGGGCTTTTCTTCAGCCACTGAGGATGTGGCAGGGCTGCCTTCCTAGTAAGACACAAGGTCTCAGGCTGGTTGTCCCTGCTCCAAGCCCTGTGGATCTGCTGACATCCCTGCATTTCAGATTTTGCACTGAACAGCTCCAATCCACAGATTGTGAATGACTCAAATGATCTTCATCAGCAGTTGTTGAATCTTTCCCTTTTACTTTCCAGGAAGGGGGAAGAGACTGATTTATTCACTTTGCTGGGGTGGCAAAGGACAGAAACAAACTGTAAAAAGGATCAGCATATTCCAACATTATTCACATCCTGAGGTTTACTGCATGCAATCTGTCCTTCCAGGATTTCAGCTCTCTCATGAGTGGTGTCTTAATTTGCATCCAATTATGAATAAAGTGTGCACCATTTAACTTTCTGAGGGAACTCTCACAAACTGACATGTGAGGTGTTCCTCACAGCTTAATGATAAACTAGTTGCAGAAAGCTACTGCAACTCTGTGTGTGTGGTTGTATCATCGCTTTTCAGAGAGCTCAGACTGCTCATCTTTGTCACGTGTTCCATGCTGCAAACTTCTCAGGGAGATTTTCTTTTTGTTGGAGAGGGAAAAAAAAGGGAAAGGAGAGAGTGAGAAGTAAATTTTTTTAAAGGAATGTCATGCAAACCCCCCTCACTGTGGTGCTGAAGTCCTGAGCAAAGTTTTATTACTAAATTTCCTTTTATTACAGTGATGATTAGAGGTATCAACAATTTTACTGGGCACGGTGCAAACATTATAAATTGCCTCTCCCAGCCTCTCAAATTACCAATAATCTAACAGTCTGATGTCAGCAAATCTGAAACCATCAAGTGGCTGGGAATTTATTACCCCAGAGAGAAAGAGATCACTGATCACCTCCCCCATATGCTCAAGCCTTTCACTCAGTCCCCTATGCAGTGTTTTCTTTTTTCTTTAAGAAAACAGAGCAAACCAAAGGTCTGTGCCATGACCTAGGATTCTGTAGGTCCTGAGACTCCAGACACTGTTGGTAGGGAGCTGAGCCTGGTCTGTGGAAGGCTTGCAGCAAATGGCATTTTGCAGCCAGGCAGCCTTCATTTCAGGGTGGGTTCATCTGTCCAGAGCTGCATATCCTGCCAGCCCAGCCTTTTAAAAGCCTTTATTAAACAAATTCCAAAGGGATGCTGCCAGGACACCACAATCAGCACTGCTAAGATTTTTTAAAAATCATTTCACTGCTATTGTTTGAAGGGTATTTTCTGTTTCTGCTATTCTTTTTGCTGAGAGATGGTGACAGCCATGGAGAGATGCATTTGTAAACATGCATAATTCTCTCCTGGCTAAGGCCAAGACAATAGCCTTTCCTTATCTCAGACAGCAGTTGAATTAATGGTGATGTCAGTCAATGGACTCTTGATTTTGTTGATTCCTCTCCAGCTCAGTCACCAGCCTCCAAGGAGGATATGGGGTTCAAACTGGTCACGTGGCCAATAGTTTTTACAAAATTTTTGTGTGTCATGCTGATATGACTGACTTTTGCAAACAGCCAATTTCCCAGTCCTCCAGTAAAAAACCCCACAACTCTCAGCTCTTTCCCTGCCTTAGATAATCCATATTTTAGCCTCTGGGGAGCTGGTAGGCCCAAATTCTGGAGCAAATGCTAATTAGACAGCTGTATTTCAGCCCCACAGGACTGGTAACAAAAGGCAACAGCTGTGTGAAAATTTTTCCCCCTTCAGTGCTGAAGTTGCTGAGCTGAGCAAAACTTATTGCATTCCCCATTCCCTCCCTTGTGCAGGTGGTTTGCTCAGTGCAGAGCACTGTGTGGGCCTTGGGTTCTGACCGTGCTGGAGCACAACAAGCAAGAGGGACTGAAGCTGCCCTTCTGACAAGCAAGAAAAGGTGCATCATCCTCAAACAACTCTATCCTCCTCCTGAGAGGTCAGCTTCCCATGGAAAAAGGGGATGTGCTCTTTTGGGTCGTGGGGAAGGCTTAAATCAGTTGAAAAAAGGAGGCCTGAAATCTTGTCCTTTTTTTTTTGGGGGGGAATGAGGAATGAAGTATTTTTGCCTCAGCTTGCTCTTCTTTCATTACAAATAAAGCCCAGTACCACCTAGCTTTTCCTCTGAAGTGATGCAGAAACGGGTGAGTTAATACCATTGTAACATAACATGCCAAGAGAATTCATTTGAAGGGTACTGATGAGAAAAAAAGCCACAACCATATTTTCTTTTGTCAACACTTAATCAATTCATATTTTCAACAAAGAGCTGGGAGAATAGACTCTGAAAAGGGGTCACAAGCCATCCAGAACCATGGGGGATCTCCCACCATTCTTGCTGTGCTTGTGGCTCCATGTGCCTTGGTTACTTGGTCATTTTATTTGGGTGTTGCAGCTGGAACATTTCACAGAAGTCTGAGGCTGTCAGCCTCAAGGATGCCCTAGTGAAGCTAGAGCCATCAGTTCCAACACCCCTTGGCATTTCCAGCAGCCTACTTGAGTGCAGCAGATACTTTTAGCAAGATTAGAGGCTCTGAGGTCAGTCTAAAACATGCAGGGATTGTCTAACAAAACAGCATCTGTAGATGCAGCTGACTCCTCAACTCAAAACAAAACAGCAGTTTTTGGCTTCTGGTAAATACACCATCCCTATAGGAGAAAGGCAATTTCATCCTCCTGCCTGGCTGAATGACCTAACTAAAGCAATCCAGCTCTTGTGAAGCGTCCTTACCAATACAGAAGCAGTGTGGGCCCCCAGTGCCCAGTCCTTCTCCCATGGTGTCTCATTTCTGACTGACAGACAAATCTTGCTGCAGTTTCAGCTGCAGGGCCCTCCTCCTCTTCAGGGGCTTGTTGCCCTCATAAACTACCCTTGCTTTGCTCTTGTGTCCTTTTGTTGCTGCTTTACAGCATGAGTTTGACACTCACTGGTTGCTTTACAGCCTTCTGCCTACTCCTGCAATGTATATCAGGACAGGACTGAAGGGCCAAGGATGAATGCAAATGGGGCTCCTGGGTCCATGGGCAGAGGTTGTGTGGGGGGGGGTTGGCTGGATCAATTAAGATCTATAGATGTCACTCCACACCTACTTGAAAGGAGGTTGTAGGGAGCTGGGGGTCAGTCTCTTCTCCCTGGTAACCAGTGACAGGATGAGAGGAAATGGCCTCAAGTTGTGCAGGGGAGGTTTAAATTAGGTACTAGGAAAACTTTCTTCACTGAAAGGGTGGTCAGGTGTTGAAAGAGACTGCCCAGGGAAGACTTGGAATCATTATCCCTGGAGGTGTTCGAAAGGCATGTGGATGTGGCAACTGGGGATATGGTTTAGTGGTGAACATGGCAGGTGCTGGGTGAGTGGTTGGACTTCACAGTCTTAGATGTCTTCTCCAACCTTGATAATTCTGTGTCTTCCAGGCCCTGACCAGCTGCAGATGAGCACTTGTAAAAGTTGTGAGTGAGTCTTGGGTACAATGAGAGCCTCCAAGTCTCTTGTGCCTGGCAGTGGGCAATTGCAGATACATGAAGAAGAGCCCAAGAACAGATCAAGCCCAGAGTGTGAGGGTTTTCACAGCCTCCACTAATGTATGGTTTCTGTATTTTATGGTGCCTTTATCTGCCCTGAATCTGCCCATCCTTTCTGGTCCAGAATCCAACACATCCTGCTGTGGGCAGTTCTGCAGTGTCACGACACATCATGGGAAAAGCTCCTGTTCCCCCTGGACGTTGTAAATCTGTTGTCTCTTGCATTTGTTTGAGTTCCCTGAGCTTTTTTATCAGAGGAGGCAGAAGTTACCTATCTTTGCTAATTTCTTCCATACCATCTGAACTACTGATTTCATGATTTCAATGAGCACAGAATGGCTGAAGGCTGAAAACTCTGTGTGCTCTAATATGTCAGCCAACATGCAGTGGATTGGAAGCAGACTCTGTGTCTTCTCTCTGCCTTTGAATGAGTTGATTTTAGTAACTCAATGGCATAGAGGGAAACGGATGGAGGTACCCAGGCAGATGCTTCTCTCTAGTATTGCAACTACTAGACACTTTCAGACAAAAGAGAGCTAACAGCACTGTGAAACCATGGCCTCTCTTGCCTTATCCCAGCCTGGCTGCTTGCCAGGCCAGCTAGGCAGATGAAATCCCACTGCATGTCATTGCTTGCTATGACCTCATGCTGAAAAATGCACTTTTTCAGTCCATGTTCTTGTGTGCCACCCATCTCCTGAACCATGAAAATTCAGTTTGAGACAGGGAGTGATATTCTGCTATGCTCATATCTCCTCCACAAAAATGAGTATTTCTTTATATGTTTGTTTTTTTAAAAAAAAGTCAGGGCCTCAGGAAAACAATCTCTCCTGTCCCTAAAATACTGGGTTATACAAACACTGAGACCTTGGCCTCAGTGTTAAAGGTCACTGGAATAAGCTGCACCTCTCTGCTCTCTCTCCAACTGCTTATTCTTTCAATTCTACCCTTCAACTCTGAGTGTGTCCCTGGATATTATTCCTTCAGACAGCCAGTCCCCAGCAGCTTAGAGGATACTCCTGCTTGCACAAGAGCAGCTGGATCTCCTCTGCATGCCTGCAAGGCTAAAACCCGCTGATTATTTCATGGGAAAAGATGGGAGGGAGAGACCTGGATAGCCAGAGCAGAATAGCTTAACCCCTATGTTGCTGAATCTCCTACCCCACTATTGTGCTGGTGATCTGGCAGTGTGTGTGCAGCTTGGGACACACCCAGGTACTGCCTGGATGCCCTCACTTTTGAAAGAATGGTTGTTAGAAGGGAAAGAGTTGAGGTGGTACCAAGCAGCAGGGAAAGAAATGCAGCTTGAAAATAACACAGCACCTGCAGGTTTTGAGGAGAGACAGCACAGAGGAGCTGGGAGATGCTGCAACATTTCTTGACAAGGCAAAAAACACCAGGGCTGGGTATCCTTTCTGAAAGGGTCATGTTGTAGTCACACTGGGCTTTTTCTCACCTGGAGTCATTTTCTACTTTCAGAGGAAATAACATCGTTGCTCTTAAAGGGTCAGGCTGGTATTGAGAGTGAGCCAAAGAAGCTGTTCTTTGAGGAGGGCCCCTGGGTGCCCTGCAGATGGTGAGGACAACCAGTAGCCTGCAGTGGGTGAGGAAAAGCAGGCAGGTGGTGGCACAGTTCCTTAGAAGAAAAGCTCCTCAAAGCCTCCTGCAGCAGCTGGAACCTTCAGCCCTCTCCAGAGCTCTGCCTGATCCAGAGGCCTTTGCCAGGCCTTCTGCCTTGCTTTGGTGAGCAGGAAAATCCCTCGGGGAGAATTTGCTCTTTTACTCCTTTAGCTTGGCTGTCTGCTGGGCCTTGCTCCATCCTCAGCCCCAGTCACCATGCAGCTCCAAGTTGGACTCCATTCCTTCCTTCCCCACAGCCTCCCCCTTGCAGGGCTACCCTCCAGCTGTGCCTTTGCTGGAGTGCCAGGGCTCTCAAAAACAGCCCTGACGCTTTGCAGGGACACTGGGGGATTATTTGCAGTGCCCTCCCTGTCCAGATCACTCCAGTTCTTGCTCCCAAATATCCCCGTTTGCTTCTGTTCACCACCTCTTGAGTGCAGCTAGTGTGTGGCGAGGCATGTGAGCTCTTTAGTGTACCCCAAGCAGGGAAAAGCAGTCCTACACCCTATTTGCAAATGAGGACCCTCCACCCTCCCTGCGCTTGTCTCCCTCCCCAGCGGCAGCCCTACTGCTCCTCCCATACAGAGGAAAGGCTGCCGTGCTGGGCACAGCCACGTCCCTGCAGGACAGGGGAGGATGAACTGCAGATCCCTCGGCAGTGTTCCCTCCTCCTCTGCCAGCAGCACCAGCCTGACGGAACTTTGAGCCGAGCTGTCACAATGTGAGTGGGAAGTGGCAGCACAAAGGGACTCGCAGCCCGTATGGATCTGCCCACCATCCTGCCTCCTCGCTCCCTTCATGCCCAGGCTGTGGCTTGCTTCCTGCAGCCATTGGCAGGAGGAAGGTGGAGAGAGAGAGATGCAGAGGGGACAGTGCCCCACAGTGTGTCTTGAGGGATCCCCATACCCAAGAGCCTCAGAGCCGCAGCTGCTCCGTGCTGCATCGACCACGAGCAGGTTTTATGCGTGGTTCTGGGTTGAAGTCAGCTCGGTATTGGGGTGTGCATGAGGAGAAATGTGTCCTTGAGATAACACCCCACAACGGATGCTAGAACGCCACTTGCCCCTCCTAGAAGAGAAGTTTCAGCATGTCTCGCTTAGATCTCTCTGCCGTCCACTTCATCCCGAGCTCGCTGCACTTGGTGGAAGCAGTTCAGTCAGCTTTGGATTGCATCTGTGTCAGCAGAGAACAGCAAAGCCTGCCAGCTGAGGTGGGAGATGTCAGCAAACCAGTGGCGCCCTCTCCTGCCTTCTCCTTCCTTTTCGGTTTGCAGCCAGGTCCTCCCTGTCTTTACAGGGTTTTGTGGGATAAAACACCCGCTGTCTCCCCTCCACCTCTGGAAAGCAAAACTTAGCGCATCCCCCTGGAGACCTCTTCTTTCACAGCAGTTTGCAAGCCACCACTCTTACATACGGTTCGGCATCCTTTCGCCCTTTACCTCTCATTTCCATCTAACAGTCTTTAAAATCGGCAGACTCATTTATTTCCTTTGTCGTATGTTCCTGACGAGAGATATCCTGGCTCTTAGCTTGGATTGAGGTCTGAGCAGATCCTGCGCTCACTGCCCCAGCAGTCCTGATGGTGGCAGCTGGGCTCTTTCTACCTGCAGCACACCCTGGGCTTTGTTTGCAGCTGCCTGGTACGTGGAGCTGTACAAATCCACGCTAGTGTGCAGTGGAAAGGGAGAGGGATGATGCCTTTGGTTTGTACCATGCAAAGGCATGCAATTCCAGCAGTGGGGTCCTGCAGCAACGAATGAATCTCAGACTGACACAAATGGACCTCTGCCCTGCAAACTCAGGTGTAAGAAGTGAATTTGCAAGGGGATTTTTAATCTGTATAAACACCATTTGAGCTAGTATTAATTATTTCACAGCAAGTGATTAGATTTAAAGGGGAGAGAGGATATTTTGTCATTGACTGTAGTAGTTATAAAATGAGAATATGATGCAGGCTGGGAGGCTGAGGTTGTTTTATTTCCACACAGATCTCGTGTGTGAATACAGAACACTCTGCAGTGAAAAAACCATGCACGTTACTCTGCATATGATTCCCCTGTGAGGTACCTATCTATTTAGGTAGAGTTTTCCAGCAGTCAGTTGTCCTTCATAGCCTGAGCAGCTACTGCTGCAACCCAAGATGCCCAGAAAGTTGTCTATTATTGTGACTATTGCCATTAGTGAAAACTTCCACCTTAAGAGGGACTGGCAATAGCTACAACATGGTACTAAAGGCAGTGGTTCCAGTAGCAAATTATGAAGCCTAAGCAAACTCTGCAGGCTTGAGATCATGGTAAATACAGGAATTTCTGACCTTGTATCATCTACACACCTTTTTTTTTTCTGCCAGCTGATGCTAAATCTACATTTGCTGTGAACAGCAGAGAGGGAAGAGGTTGGCTGGCAAAGGGTGAAGTCAGGATGTCCACTGATCTGTGTCCTTGCTCTGAAGTTTGACAGTGCTGTTGGAGACCTTCAAGCCATTCTGTTTTCCTTTGGCAGCCTCTGCAGTCCAGCCCTGAGGGAGGACCTTGCTAGCTGATTTGGAATGTGGTTTTATTACACTGATGCTGACTCAGATGGTTTACGAGGGTAAATTCTGAACCTCATCTACCTGCTACTGTTTCCTTAGATATCTGGGGACCCAGAGCATGGGAGCAGACCATCTGTCATCCCCAAATCAAAAGAAATATTTCAAAAGTTTACTTGGAAACAGAAATGTTCATCGGCTAGGGGTCAAATCTGGGACGCTCTTACACTTGAATAACCCCATATGGAATGGTATTGGCAGGAGCCAGCACCCTCTAGGGCATACAGACATCCTGCATTACGCATCTGAAATGCGTGGCCGTGCATAGACTGCCAGAGTCAGGAAGAAACAGCTGCAAAAGCAGCACCAGATTTTGATGTAATGTGTACTGCCTTCCATTGGATCAGAAACAAAACCCGTGGGGAAGAGGGAGAGCTGTCCATTCAGGCAACCTAGATTTCTATGGTAAAATGGTCACTCCTCCTGCCAACCTTCAGCAAGGGATTAGATCCCCTAAGAAAATGATCCCCACAACCTACACCCCAGGAACACCCACCCAGGACACAAACTGCAAAGACAGAGTAAAATTTGTAAATCCCTGTTGGATTTGGGGCTTTCAGCCCTGCTATGTCACTGTGAGCCCAGGAGTTACCAAGAAGTGCCAATATTTTCTAATATAAGTTGTGGATGACCAAGAGGGGGTTAATTACATATCAATTCACTCTGCTGTGCTTGACTATTGAAAGTTGTTGGATACAGACAGGGTGATAAAAGGCTGAGCTCAGCTGTCACTCAGTGGTAAAGCAGGGCTGGTGCCCTTTGGCAGTGGTAGTGGAACAAATAGGTTGGGAGGAAGTGTTCCACCTGCTCAGTGGTAATCTGGCTGGAGATTCAAGAAGTGGCTTTAAGGTTCAAAGTAAAGCTGGGGGATGGCGAGAGTGACCATAAGCATAATATGCGCTAGTTCAACATTAAACATTTTGGAATACTATGGGTTTGTTTTTTCCTAAAAACACAGCACTCTGCTGGTTACTGTAGGCTACAAGGTACACTTGCTCTTAGGCTTTTTTCTCTGATCATAAGAATTACAAATCTGTCTTATTGCTAGTGGGTGAAAGCTCAGGTATCTAAATCACTATTATGAAACTGGAAATACACCATCTGAAAGCCCCATTTCAAGACTGCAAAATAGCCAGAGTTGACAATGGCAGATAACTATTACCTGCAGGTAACTCAGGTCCAAAGCATCTGAGTTAATTTCCAAAGGGTCCTCTCCTGCATTTCCTCCTCCTAAAGGCTCCTGACTGCTCTGATGCAGGTGATCTTGATTAATAATGCAGAGATGTGTGAGAAGGCAAAAGCAGCATCAATCCCTAGAGGCAGTTCAATAAAGCAACAAATGGTTTTCTCCTGAGGTGTGTATTTATCCTGACGGTGCTGTGATGCGACAGATAAAAAGCTAAGTAGCAAGGCTGGTTCTGGTGACTCCTGGAGCAACAGGCATCTTGTATGGCTCCCTTCTGCCTCATGACAGATTATAGGCTTTGCATCTCCTCTTCCTCAGCAGAAGTACTGATGAGATCCTGGCTCCTTACAGTCTCAGCTCCTCAGAACTCAGCAACAGAGAACACAAACATCCTGTCCCACGGGCCTCAGCTACTCTGCAGAGTACAACTTTAAACTTCACTTCAAGGGGGAGCCAGAGCAGCAAATATGTAGGTGAGGATTAAAGTGATTGGAAAGAAAACCTCTTCTGTGTCAGTTCTGTGGCTGCTTTACCAGAGTGGCACAACGTGCATGGAGAGGCCTGGGATTAGCACACATAGTCTAAATGCTCTTGCTATAGTAATTTATATAAGAGGCATGATATCCTATTGGATGAAATGATGCCCTGATTAGCTCACTCCCCTGTTTTCTATTCACATTGCTCACGTGTGTTTCAGTGCTGGTAGAGGTAGAGGTGCAGTAATACAGGCCCTCAGTGTGGATAAAATGGCATTGCTCTGTTCCCTTGGGAAAATCAGCCCATCTTCTCATACACAGGTCTAGACTAGGATTCTCCTATTCTGTTCTGTCCTGAACAAACCCTGGACCCACTGCCAATGTAACTCTGCTCTGTTCTCCTGCATCTTCTGGTAGGAGCTGGTCCAACCAGTAACCACTCAAACCCTCCTGACACACTTTCACAGACAGTGCTGCTGCTCTCTGCTCCTCAGTGCCATGCTGGGAGCCCATTATTCCAAGGCCTTTTTGACTCTGGGCTCTACCACCAACTTTAAGATTGCAGCACCTCCTGGGCTGGGAATAAATGGGCTGTGTATGTGTTTGTCAGTACTGGCCTGCAGCAATGCATGCAGGCAAAATGGAAATATGTGAGAAGGAACATCAGCAGAATGTCCAGAGGGACAGATTCCAATGGCATACATGCACCTCCACACCCAGACAAGTACCCTTAGTGCATGCAGTGACAACCAGCTCAAATGAAACTTAACATGAACCAAAATGAAAAAAGCAGCTTGACAACTCAAACCCTTGGCAAAATGAAACCAATGTGAAAGGCACATCTGCAAAAAATATGGCAAATTAACAATCTTATTCATTAACAAATTCTCTTGTGATGAGTAATGTCTCCTGGCACCTAGCAGGCAGTCAACCTCAAGCTAGCAGAAGTCAGGAGGATGTTGAATAATCCTGTTTTTTGCATCAGGTGATCATTCTGGAGGCACGTGTCTTCCTTGGCTCCTTTAGAGGTTCTAGCCCTTTCAAAGGGAAGGCTGCAAGCTGTGGTTGCAATCCATGAATATGATCCCTGAAATGTAGTTATTTCTTTAAAGGGTGCTGGCCCTCTTTTGCAGGAACTCCAGTTTTCACTTCCCCTTCTGCTCTCTAACCTATTAAACCAGAGATAATATGTTACTGTAGGTAAGTTAGAGACTACTAAAAGTGGTTTGTGATATGCTAAAAACTTGGGAAGTTTTTTTCTGTCCTTTTGGGTAACTGTGTGAACTGCCCAAAGTATTGCCTAACCTGCTTGGACTGCTGAAGGTTTGTTGTGGCTTTAGGATGTAAGGAAAAACAGTGGCTGTAAGGAAAAACAGTGGCTGTGTGCAGCCACTGACAAATGGAGGGACACAGACCTCACTCACTGAGCTCAGGGGCTAGCACTGGTAGATTTTTTCACTGTGCTATGTTGTTGCTCAATGACTTGTGCAACCACTCAGGGTTTAGAAGGACTGCACCCATTAGCTTATTAATTCAAATAGCATGCTGCCAGCCTCAGATAAAGGGGAACTAACAACCTCCTGCAGTGTCAGGGGTTTGTTTGCATTGTTTTCTATGCCAACAACTGTGAACATTTTCCCTGGAGTGAAGAAGCTTCCTCTAGTTGTGTTCTTTCTGATGACCAGATGAGCAGAGGAGTGGCATGTGGCCATATTGCTTCATACTGATAGACAAAAAAAGGCCTGTAAGGATATTTGTTTGCTCAAGGGTTTTATCTTTTCTGATGTGATTATGCTTTTTTTTTTTCCCTATGCTTTTGCAATATCAGGGATGTTGAGTCTCTCTCTCCCTTTTGGTGGAATACTTGTAAACTACCAAGGAGGTGCCTATCACAGAGATATGACTCATGGCTTTACATCTGATTGCCAGTTGCCAGCCTCGAATAATTCCCAGGTTCCTTTTCCTGCACTCCTCCTATAAACAGCTCTCCAGGGTACACAGATCTTTGAGACAAGCTCCTAAGCCACCTGCTCTCTTCTCACCTGCTGTTCCTTTTCTCTTGGCATGAAATGTCTGGCTAAGGTTTCTGTCCCGAGGGACCTAACAGCTGCTGAATTGGGTTATTATCCACAGAGAAAGGAGATAGGGAAACAGAGAGACCAGTAACCTAGCTCTAATTTTTTTCCTTACCAAGAGAGGAACATTCATAAGACTAAAAAGCAAGAAAAGAAGCTTTTTTTTTTGAATTGTCAGCTTTCTGTTGTGTCTCCTCTTCCCTCAAGAGTGATCAATACACGTATGTCAATATCGATATATATACATGGCTTCTGCCAGCCCCAAACTAATTCTTAGTACCCAACAAAACAGAGCTTTCCCCCCTGTACCAACAGAGAGCTCCTGTTACCTCACACTAAAGTTATTAGGGTGTATTAGCTGGTTTTGCTAAGTCTTTTGCAAGGCACCATACACCTGTATTCAGCTTGTGTTTCATCACATTCACCATGTCTCTATCTGAGATGCAGCCTGTACTTTTTTGTCCTCTACACCATCTCTTGTCAGCTTAGGATGAAACCCTTACTTCTTGGAGTTTGTCCTTCCACATTATTGTACTAAAAAGTACCCAGACTGAATGGGCCTATGGCCAAGTAATCCAGCCCATGCCATATGACTGATGGTGGAAGATACTTCTCTGGAGCCAGCAAGGAGTTGTGTAGAGTTAGATCACCTGGAAATATTGTGCTGCCCTTAGGCACAGCTGTCAGATGGTACAGTGTGTTTATGTCTATTATTTATATCCTTTTCTTTCCTTTCTATCCTCTTTCTTCTTACAAGAACACCAGATTTAGTCTGAGTACCACTATGCACTCATTGCAATGAGACCTGGTGGAATTTGGTGTAAGACTGTTTCTCAGGGAGCCATTCAAGAGCTCCTGCTTAAACTCTCTTTTTCCCTTCCATAATAGAACACCCTTACTTCTCCTTCTAGTGGATTCCATCTCTCATGTAGCAAATAGCCTTTGAGCCAATTTGCATTGCTGGAGAGCAAACCTGAACCAAAGGAGTTTCCACACTTTTGATTTGGGAAATAGAGATTGCAAAAAGGGTCAGCCCAGAGCAACAAGCAGGAAAGTTTAGCTATTGACTAGATCAGTGGTCTCCAAAGTGGGGTGCGTGCGCACCATGGGGTGCACAAGACTATTCAAAACTTTTTTTCCTGATAGTGGTATGCAAGATCAAAAATGTTTGGAGACCATGGATCTACATTTACCACAACACACCTCCCCTTCCATGCTGTTCTGTCTGGAGGGTCTTAGCTCTACATTTATGTCCAAGGAGCCAACAGGATTAGCCATTGCAAGGGCACTTAAAAATTGATGAACAGAAAGACCTCAGAGGCAGGATGGCCACATGAAAAAGAGATGACTAGGGACAGATCTCTGATGACTGGGTTTCTGCATATACACAAGACAGAGGCAATTATTTGCCCTGTGGACAAGCAAGGGCTGGCATGAGTCAGTGTTTGCCAAGTGGTTGTTTTCTGTTTTCAAGGTGATTCTCTGAAGGCCTGAACATGAATGCTGACAGATGGTGATCTCTGGTATAGTGAATGTGAGTGTTTTTAGTATAAGAACACCCATTTTAGTACCATTTAGAAAGCACCACTTATGCTTATAAAGGGCAATAGAAATCTTGCCCCATTAATATGGACATTTTTGCATACTTGTAGTTGGCTGTTGTGTTAGGCAGCACCACATTCTGCATTCACATCAAGTCTGTCATCTTAATGAAAGTGAAAGATGTGAAGCCAGAGAAGACATATATCTGTCCACTGATGATTTAGAGTACATGGATGTACTCTAGTATGTGTTTTTTTTAGAAACATTTCTACTTTTTCTGCCATTATCGGGATGTGTGGTTTCAGGGTAAGAAAATGGGTGCCACCTCTACACAACTGACATTTTGAAGTGATTACCACTAGGTTTCAGAGTTAAATGACCTAGTTGTAAGGATGGAGACAGTGCACACTTTTTGTCAGTTTGAGAGAGGCAAAAGAGACACTGCTATGACCAGAGATTGTAGTGTAGCTGTAAGACCAAGCACTTGGGAAGTCCACTGAAAAACCCTTTGCTAGTTCTGAAAGTGTCACTATGGAGCAAAGGGGCAGAAGGACACACCAAACTGAAGGAAAGGTAACAGAAGCAGTAGCTGGTGACAGTCTCTTCTTCTCCACTGTTTGTGTGAAGTGTAGGTATCAATAGAGGCCCATTTTCTCTGTCTCCAGCAGCCTGGTGAACCTCACAAGCAGTACAGGTTGCAATCTGAAACTCGGATTGTTTCGGAACTGTGTTGCAGAGCAATGGTGGGACAGCCACAAACCACCCCATCTTGCCTCAGAAATGTGCAACAGTTGGTGGGACACTGAGCAAGGCTCCCCTGCCAGCCTGCTCTCACATTATACACTGGCCCTTGGGACAGCCTCCAAGTACTTATTAGCAGCTGCTCTGTTGAGATGTGCAGGAGATCTGGTGCCAGCAGGAGGAGATGGTCTGTCACCAAAGTGGCATGAGGGTGGGCTTACATCAAAGACATTCATTTTGGCTGACAGGATGGCAATAGGTTAATCAAGCAGAAAAAGCAGTGAGCAGAAGATGCTTTAACCCTTTCTGCTTCCTCGCAGGCTCTGGAAAGTGGAATCAGTCCTTAAGCCACCCTCAGATGTGTGCATGCACCTCCTTGTCTAGCCTGCTTTCCAGGCTTTCAGTTCAATTCCCCACTGGTGTTCAGGCTATCTCTGCTATCTCCTTCCACCTCCCCACTCCTTCCTTGAGGCTTTTTGTCAGTCCTGGGTCATGGCTGGGAAAGCCACAGTGTCCTGGGCAGGCTGGGGAGGAAACCCTCATATGGCACCATTAGTGGCCAGCTCTCAGCTCACTAAAGAGATGATTATTTAGGAAATGAAGCACCAGAAAGTATGCTAATGGTTAACTTCCCTCTCTTGCCCTGTCTGTACCTGATCTCAGGAGGAGACTGGCAACATGCTTTGGTGTCCTCCAGTCCCTGTGGACACTCCATTAACCCCTGTTTAAAAAATGTGGGTGTTCATGCATGTGCTGTATCATTAGAGCAGCTACCCTCTTCTTCCATCAGTATTTCTGCTATTTAGACTGTTGTGTAGTTTGTTCAGGCTGATTTTTCTTTTCTTAGCAAAATCTACAGGTACAGATTGTGATGGCTTGGTAAAAATACAGTGCCTCTTTCTATGCAGAGATGCCTCAGAATTTGTCTGAATCCAGTCAAAAGGCTTTATCTTAAAATAGCCAGCTGTTTTCTTTTGTAGCACAACAAACCAAAACCATATCTGCTCCACACTGAGTTAATTTGTGCAGGCTCCTGATCACCTCATGTTTTAATATTGCAGCTATAAACCCTAGAGTGGAAAGGTGGTGGTCAGAATGGTGACTTGCAGAAATGCCACCAGACACAATGTTGACAGCAACATTGTGAGGCATTGCTTTAATGATCTTTGTTTCTTTGAGTTATGCAAAGCGCTACAGCCTTTTCCTTCTGTGCCTGTCTAAGGCTAGAAGGCTGGTGGCTCAATGGAGGCTGCTGTTAAGGTGGTGAGTAGAGAGAAAATGATGGAAAATTCATTGGCAAATCCACGGCACACAGGCTGAAAATAAAGCAAAAACTCACCAGCAGCAATATTTGCAGAGCATTCAGCCAGTTCTGGCTTCACCTGCACATAATCCTCAGATGTTCTTGACATCGGATCAAGATCCTGGTTTGTGGTGTGAGGAGGGAGGGAGGAGGAGGACTGAAGCAGGAAGTCCTATGTTTGACTTGAACACGTTGCACTCAAAATCAGGTGTGGTGCAGTCTGCCATCTATTCAATTGGGAAAGTAGCATTTGAGCTTGACTCCTTATTATTGATGATCTTTTCAAGCAAGAAAACGCCTGTTTTCAGCACAAAGGATATAGGCTCAAGTTCCAGGTTATTATTTTTTTGCAGTCCTAATCCTTCAAGTTAAAAATCCCCCTGGCATAGCTCTAGGTAAAGATGGGATTTGGTAACTACTGTCATTATTACTTTTTTTTTTAAATCTTTTCATAATGGTGGTTCCCTGTTCTCTGCCACTCCACCCAAACCCCCACTTTTCCCACTGTATGGATTCTTGCTTATGTTGCTTTTCCAGCATTACTTTCTGAAAGGGTTACCTCTTGTTCCCAAATACATTCTTTCCACCAGCTTGGGCTGTTCTGCAAAATAAAGGAAGCAGCCAGTGCAAAGCATTCTAGCATGAATCAGAAATCCTTATGGATGAGCTAAACAGAGTGGAGCAGAAACCAGGTCAACAGCAGCTCTCATGAGAATTTAGCTATATCCCTGGAGTGGCCGTGTGATCTGTCCTCCCAGCCCTCCTACTTTCCTGTAAGTCACACCTATGCCAGGAGGGGCGTGCACAAAATCTTTGTGTGGACAAGGCAGGTTGTACTGACCAGCAACAGCGTGTTTCACTTTTCCTTAGGAAAAATTCATCAATTAACTTCCTGGAAGTGTTTTCTACTCCCACTAGTGAAGTAAAGCCTGTCTGCTTCCTTTCAGAATGATGTTTTGCGTATGAGGAGCAGCTCCTGTGTGTGTCTGTACAATAAGCATCGGACAAGCGCCACATCTCTCTCAACAGGAACATTTACAAAGCAGAAGCAGAAAACACCACATTCTCCCCCTTGTGGTGATGTTGGAGTCTCTGCGTCACGGGAAATCCAAATTCCAGGCCAGCCAACAACGTGGATTTGGACACTTGGGAATTGGAGTGAATTCATCTGGCAAGCTCCAGTTCTGGTTTATTATATAACCCTACAGGATGTGTAGGTATATACAGGATGTATAGGTATAGGACAGCAGCATTGCCTGCTGAAGTGTGTACCGTATGTGATTAATGGTGCACAGCTGCCAACTGCAGCCCAGAGGTGAACTACAACAGCACTGCCATCCAGACTTCACAACATCTTCCACGGACGAAGCATGCTTTTGTGCTTGGCTAAGGGATCTTCCTGGCTGCAGTGTGTTGGCAAAACAGTGGGGCTGTGGTTAAAAACTTCTCAAGAGCTGCTTTCTGCCTTGTGCCGTGACCCCAAAGCAATTTTAAGTTTTCTGATACTCCCCTTTCTGCCCTACCTCTTGCACAGTTTGTGGCTCTCTTTGGTCCCAAGTTCTCTCTGTTTTCAGCCAGACTTAGTTAAAAGATGGAAGAGATAGAAAGACATCTTTACTTAGATGAGTGCAGGACTTTGCAACATGTTGCTCCATGATGTCAGGTACAACACACATCTGACAAGGCACTGCTAGAAATATCTTTCAGGCTGTTTCTGTGAGGAGGTAATGTAGATTTAACTCGTGCTTCAGAGATTCCCATGGCTTCTGAGAGGAAGAGTGGGAATATCTCTGGCAGAGTGTGATATGCATTTTTCATGGCAAAGCTGCAGTAACATAATGCCAGTGGCACAGCTCTAGGAGTTTGAACATAAACAGGAGCATCCTGGTGGGTCCCAAATAATGTTATATCTGTGGCTGTAATGTTGCAATTATCCGTGAGAAGATAATTCATAGCTGTTTGCATGCATTTAGTGCTTTACAGTAATTAAAAATCCAGTCAATATGATGGTCTCTCCTTGTGACCAATTCTTTAATTTGATGTATATTGTTAAAATTAAATTACATCAGAGTCTTGGCTTTAAAATAAGTTTAAAAAGAGCATTTGGGATTTAATTATGAATTTTTTTAAGTGACTACTATCAGTAGATGGGAACCCCTCTGCTCAAATATGAGGAGTTAATCTCAGTGAAATTTAGATAAGTTTATCCACATTATCACTTTTAAGGGCACTTGTTTCACATTTCCATATGTTTTCTCACATACACCAAAACCAATTTAGAATGATATTCAAGATTTGTATGCGGTATCTTGCTTGAGGAAGCTAGAATGCTCTGAAAAGGCTCAAAAATTAGAAGAGTTGGCCAGACTCATGATTTGGTGGGACTGAATTCAGGGCTGGGAAAGATGTAGGATCTGAAAGAAACCTAATTCCCTTCAAGACTGCCATACCAAAGCAAGCCATTGTACACTTGGCTGCTGGAGAACAAGGACTCTCTTTCCCCAGCTAAAATGTGTCTTCTGTCAGCCTAGGAAAACCAGCTCTCCTGCAGTCTATGCTGCCTCAGTTGCACAGAGCAATAGTGCCTATTCAAGCATTGGTATTTTGCAGAGAATATAATTCCCAAGGAATTTATTTCCTTAGCACACCACTGTCTTTAAAAATAAAAGCTCCAAAGAATCATCATGGAATTTTTTTTCACAATGTGATTTTTCATTAGTAATTTATTCAGTCTAGCAGATGCCAGCCTGCAAACTATGCAAAGAGCAAATCTCTTCCTCCAAGTGTAAATATTTATAGATCATATTAAATAGTATTTAGTACTGTGCAAACATATTGTCAGCAGTTCCAGCCAGATTCTTCCCTAATCACAGCCTGGGAGTTGGCACAGGCATGTCCTCCATGAGAAGATGGTTATCAGAAAAAATAATAGCAGGCTAAATAGGTTCTTGGCTTAATTAAGACTGGAGTTTACACCAGAGGTGAATCTGGCCTACACCAAGTTAAAACTCTGTTATAGCATCTTGTATGTACCACACACAGTGCTGGAAAGATGAGGCTTCCCTGGGGGGACAACTTTCTCAAGCAGGCTGGGAGCCTCTCTTGCCACTGGACAAAATGAGCCATTACAGTGCAGAGCAGGGAGTTTCAACCTTTTTATGTTTTAATGTAGTTCCACATTTTCTGAGACATAATAGGAGATGAACGAGTATAATTTGCATTAACTGGCTACATTTATTTGAATAATCCAGAAGAGCAAATATTCCCCATTCAAATCACCATCTGTTCTTAAAACAGAAATGTGCTATTTCTTAAACACAGATCTGCCTTTTGGTTTCCAGCTCAGCCAGTGCAAAGTCCCCAAATGGGTTAATGTCGGGGACATAGCTTGACTATACTGAAGCCATTTGTGTTTAAACTAATATCCTAAAATCTCCTTTCCTGCACCTCCAGCCCCAAACCTTTGGATAGCATTTTGTTATATCCCATAATCTCTACTCTCCTGACAATCTGGAATAAATGCAAGCCAACCGAAAGTTCATTTATATTCTATGAAAACCTGCTATTGCAAGCATGTCTTAGCACCCTGGCTTTTCACACGAGACATGTAAAGTTGCAAAGATCTCCAAACACTTCAAGATTGTCCTCTGGGTGTCTCAAATGAAACAGCCCAACTGACCTTCTCCATGCATCGTAGGGAGACAGGTGAGTGAGGGCACGTTCATGACATCCCACTCTCTTTGGCTGCGTGATCACAGCTTTTTTTCAGTGCCTGTAGTTTGCCATTGCACACCTGGACTTCTCTATGGGCATTTTTTTTCCTCCTGGGATTGTTTTTCCCAGAAATGTGCTTGTTTTCCACTACACCAACCCTAAGGGCCACATGCCCTTGTGCTTTGCTCAACATCTTCACAATATTTGCTCCACCATTGTGCTTGGTCCTGCCAGATAATCTGTTCTACAGCAGACAATCCCCCTCCCCCCTTCAACTGTCTCTTCTAATTCTCTTACATTGCAGAGCTTCCTTCTCCCTTCCTCCTCCTCTGGAAAGGAGGGGAGAGAATATTTCAGGAAATGCTGATATGCTATATGAATGATGGAATGATAGATCTATACAATGTATACAGATAGACATGCTTTAAATTGACTGCTTAATGTAGGGTGCTGGCCAGATTTGCATTTTGTCTATTTTTAATTAACTGATGGACCAGGCTTTCAGCTCCTCTGCCTCCTCCTCCTCTTCACTGCTCATTTTGAAAAGCAAATTTTTGTGTTCTAAAATTACATTGGGGTGTGTGAATGATTCTGGCATCACTTTCATCTGTGGCCAGATTAGCAGCAGCAGACAAATCCCTACATGACTTGAAGGAACAAGGATTCCTTCCTCACTTGTTTAATGGTACAGTTAGTATATGAAGCATCTCACAGTCTGGTCTGTGTCTGTGTGTGCACATGGCTGGTTTCTGCATGGGGTTTTTTTGGTGGGGTTTTTTTTGTTGTTTGTTTGTTTGTTTGTTTTTGGGGGGTTTTGCTTGTTTATTTGGTTGGTTTTTGGTTTTTTGGTGGTTTTTTTGTTTGTTTGGTTTTTTTTGTTTTTTTTTTTAAATGACTCTTTTTTCCTAGCATCACAGAATGGCTTCAGTTGGAAGAGATCTTAAAGATCATCCAGTTCCAACGCGCCTGCCATGGACAAGGACACCTTCCACTAGACCAGGTTGCTCAGGGCTCCATCCAGCCAACACTGCCAGGGATAGGGCATCCACAGCTTCTCTGGGAGAACTGATCCAGGACGTACCATCCCCACAATAAAGAACTTCTTCCAGTGTCTAATGCCTCTCTTCTTTGGGCAATCTGGAAATACCCCAAGGGAGCTGAATTCAGGAGACAGTGAGCTTGCTCAGAAATGGGCACCCATGGTTTCTTGAAGTCCTGCACCTGATGCCATTTCATGGAGCCAGCTCTACACTTCAGAGTGCAACTCAGATATTTGTATCATGTATGTGTCTGTATATATATGAGCAGTACATGGTATATAAAATATTCAAGGCTCTGTTGCTGGTAAGGTTTGCCCCCAGCAGCTGGGGGCTGCTGATGCACAAACTTTTGCCATAGACACCAACACTAAAACCAACAAGACAGTCGTTGAAGAGCTGATTTCTGGTCTTTGATTTAGTACTTATTTCAGCAGCATTCTCTGTTAAAGCAATGCTGTGGGCAGTGGACTAGTATGCCCAGTAAAGCAAAGACTGGCACAGTGGAGGGATTATATGAGAACAGGTATGTCTGGATTATGGTGGAATGTGTGTTTTTCATACTCCGCGATAGCAAGGTGCTGTTAGGCAGTACGCTTATCTATTTTTTTTCTTCTTTTCCCGCTGGGTGGTTATAATGACCTGCAGAAGAGTTTGGGTTGGAAGGGGCTTTAAAGCTCATCCAGTTCCAGCCCGCGGCCACAGGCAGGGACACTCCCACTCGAGCAGGCTACTCAGAGCCGCGTCCAGCCCGGCGTCGGAAACACGCGCAGATCGGGCCGGCATCGACGGGAGCTTTGCCGAGGCCACTCCTGCTGCAGTGCCACGGCCCGCAGCCGGTGACGCCGGAGCTCATGGTGCGGAAAACCCAGAAGGAGACGGAAAACAGCCTCGTGTGAGCACAGTTCTGGCTGCTGTGCCCTAGCCAGAACTGCAGAGACACCCCAGCAATCTCAACCCGCGGTAATTCACATAATTCACACACACCACCCCGAGGACCGGGAGCCGCGGTCCCTCGTCACTTCCGCGGGCAGTGCCCGCCCTCTGCCCCCGGAGCCTTCCCGGGGCCTTTCCGGGGCGACCGCGGGGGCGGGACCGGGCCGGGGAAGGCGGACCAATGGGGCGCAGGCGGGGCGGGGCTCGGCCGTGGCATGTGGCGGGGCCGCGGGGCTCCGGCGTTCCTTCCCTTCTCTGNGCTGGGCAGCCGTTCCCGTGAACTGCCACATAAGTTGCGAGTATGTTTGTGGCAGGAGTTGCGAATAAATTTTGCAGTAAGTTGCAGCCCTGCCCCCGCAGCAGCGGAGGGAGCGGTGGTTCTCTCCCCTGCAGTCTGTGAACGCTCGTAGATGGTTTTGTTAGTGGGGAGGCGGGAGCGGGGAGAACTGGGTTTCATTGCCGGGAGGAGGTGATTGACTCAGCAAGTAACTCACCGCCGGAGTGTAACATTTTTAGGCCCTGTGGACCACCTCAAAGATCCAGTGTCTGTAGGAATCGCCGCCCTTAGGCACGGCTCACCGATATGTAAATATATCGTGTGTCCGAATAAATAATGTTGAGCGTGTGCAAGTGAGGTTACGCTGGTAAGTGGCATCCTGTGGTGTCGCACTGAAATCTTTTTCAATTTATCCTGCCTTAAGTGAAGGTTTTCAGAAGGTTTAACTGTACCCTGGGCAATGTTAGCAAGGTGTCAGCTGGAGTCCAGGAAATGGCAGGAAGAGTAAACACCGTTCTTTGACCAAACTCTCAAATACAGCATTCTGTGGGGATATCCTATTGCAGTGAATCTTCATCTGGTGGATTCAGCAAATCCTTTAACTATCCCCTCTGTCTCCCAGACTTTGTTTTCTAGGATTGGCAAAGAAAACTCCTGTCACAGGATCGTGTCAAGTAATGTGCCTTGATGTCCTACATGTTAGCTGACTGAATCCCTGCCAGACTTGGTCATGCAACACCACTGCTGTTCCCTGATAAAGTGAGTTATCTGACTGCTTACTGAAGGGACAAACCCAAGAAATCCTCCCCACCTTAAGATAGATTGCAGTGCAGTTTTGATGAGGATTGTAAACTTGCTGATAGTGAACATTTGGTGCCCTTTAGTTCTCAGAGGGTTTGTGACTGAACAAAGTAGCTTTGGAAACTGGACTATAGGATGCAGGTGGATGCAACGTTTCTGTCTCAAAAGTGCATGTGTTTTTGTATTATTCTAATCTATCTACATAATCAACCACTATTATGTGTGTTAATGCAGTCCATTATGTGGCAATGGATAGTTTAGAAGGAATCCATCAATTTTTATTAGCTTTTGTGTCTGTAGTAGATTTGTGCGTGCGTTGTGCATGTTTGCTGCTTGATTCTGGCTTTTATGTATATATAATGCATGTATACACACATGTATTGTTTTGGTACTTTTTTGGGAGAAATTCCAGGCTACATGCCTCTTAACGTGTTTGTGAGGACATCTTTATTTTTTGTTTTTAATTGGAAATTCCCTGCTGGATTTATAAACCTATCTGCCAGGAAACAGACTATGCATCTGGTTATCTGTTATTGAAATTCTTATTGGCACATCCACACAATCTGGAGCCTCTGCCTTCTCAGGGAAATCTCCTGGCACAGGCTTTTTGAAGGCCACAGGAGTAATTCGCAAGCAAAATTTCAAGTTTTGGTGATGAAAAACTTCAATGCTGAAGACCTGGTGACGTATTTAAAATGTCTGCATGCATACCCTGGATTCCAGAAAAGGTACTAGCAGACTTTTCACTCATATGTTACTGGCCAAATTTTCAAGGGAAAATGTTGCAGGGACATTAAGGAATGGAGATGTTTGTGCATGGGAAAGCTGGAGGAAAAAGCAATCAACTCACCAGGTCTTGCAGGTAGTTCCTCAGCTGCTGTGCATTGCAGAGCAATGACAACCCACACCAGCTGGCCATTTGTCCTTGTTTCAGTTGGGATGGGATGCTTTTCTGAAGGAGCTGTCTGTACCTATGTACACAGCTGGTTCAAAGTTCATTTGTGAGGTACATGAGATACCCTTCCCACCCCTGTCCAGCACAGTAATTGTTGGATGAAACTCCATGGGTTGTGCTGAACCAGCATCCAGACAAGATGATCTTTATGACTTTTTTTTCCTCCTACCCTTAAAAGGACTGGGAGGGCAGTGTCCCTGCTGTGTGTGCTGTTGCTGGATGCCATCTGACACTGTGTGCTCTGGCTCAGCAAGGTTGGTTCCCTTCCCAGCTTTCAGCCTGTTCTGCAGGTGTAATCCTTTGTCAATACCCCACATGTCAATGATACCCAGTCTGTCTGGGTGTGGAAAAGGCTCCCAAAGGGCTGTTGGCTCTGTTGATAGCCAAGAAGTCCTGTGAAATAAACTGCTGTTGAACCCTCTCTTGCTTGATGGTAGCAGGCATTTGATGTGTTCATTCCTCCAGTCATTTCTGGTTCCTTTCCCACAGCTTAGACTGGGGGTGTTAGTGAAGGAGCTGTGAATTGGCAGCTGGAGTCTAAGGATGCTTCTGGCACTGCAGGGACAGTGACAATGCTGAAAATTAGTGCAGGCAGGATATGGTTGTGCATTTTGGGTTCACAGCTCCTTCAGCCTTTGACTGCTGGCAATCCAAGAGAGTCCCCATGCAGGTAAGGGGCTCAGAGTGCTTGTGGTGCAGCAATTCATTCAGGAACAGACAGCTTATCTCTGCCATGGTATGGAGACCCCCTTCTTGAAGGAATGTCTGTGTGGACATTTCTGCACGTTCTTGTGAACAACTTAGTCAATGAAAGTAAGTAGCAAGAACTGCAGAGATGGGCTCTAATGCTCAGTAGAACCACATGATTGTCTTGCTGGTGTGTAAAGTAGCACTTGGCTGCTTGCTGTTTTGCTCTCTGGCTTGCTCATTGCTTTGGTTCTGTAGGTGAAAACTTTACATTTAGCTGAGGGCTCTGCTTTGCTGCGCTTGTGATTTCACTGGAATGATGTTTCCTCAGGGCAGTTTTGAATGCCCATCACCATGGGTGCCAAAATGTCTGACAGTCTTCCATTTCCTTTGCTGGCTTTATTTTTCTTTGCTGTTCTGGGCACAGCATCCTCAAGGCTCAGATCTTGAGTTTTAGTGCTGAGAGCAGTAGGTGTGCTGCTGCACTGGCACCAAGGTGGTGCTGTGTAGTGCTGTCAGACTGGATGGGACTGAAACCCTGTCTGCAGTGGTGGCATTGCCGTGGTGGGAAGGCTGGTCTTTAAACACCCTATGCAGAATGTGGGGTCTCTGGAATGACAGTGTGTGGGGCTGGATTCTTCATCACATCCTTTCCTCCTGTTTCACATAACTTGTCAACCATTTGGAAGGCACACTGGGTGCTTGTTTGGTTGGTTGTTTTCTTGCAGGATGATGTGCTGTGAAGAAAGGAACAGAAGGCAGAGAGCCAGAGATATGGATAGTTGTTTATTTCCAGCCAGCTGGATTGTCCCCCAGGGTGGCAGGACCCAAAGTCCATTTGTATGTCTTGCACCTGCCTGAGGAACCAGCTGGTCCCCCATTTGAGCAGGAAATTCAGTCTGTGCTGGCAGTGTGGGTTGCAGGGGTGCGCCTGGGTTATCTCTGTGCATCACCACAGCTCCTAGCTCCTTTGCTTGGAGAGACTCAGCTGGGCTGTGTCTCCTAAAGGATAACTAAATTGTGTTCTGCAGATGTGGCCATGGGGTGTCCAAGCCCCCATAGCTACCTCTGTTATTCCCCAAGTACACAGAGAGGGAGGGAGAGGTGGTTTGTGTACAAGAGCCTTTTTGTTAACTTATTGAGATATTCAGCAAGTCCCCTTCACTGCTTCTGCTAACAATGACTGTCCAGAAGGGCATTGGGATTGCCTTCCCTGGCTCCACCTGACTCTGACATAGTGCCAAGCTCAGAGAACTGCTTATGCAATAGTCCAGCAAAACATGTCAGTCTGTATTTCTCTTGTGTCCTGGTGTCCCAGTTACAGATTTATTAAAAAAAAAATAAAAAAGAAAGGGTGAAGGAGAGTGGCTGATAAAACTTGTGTTGAATTTTACATGTATGTTTGTGTTGGATTAATATTTGTTTGGCTTGAGGAGACTTTGCAGCACTTTAACTAAATCTGGTTTTAAATCCATTTAACTTAAACTCCTACTACAACTAGTGTGTGGAGACCAGGATGAAATCTCATTAATTTTAATAGGATTAAGCATGTTTTTTTGCTGAGTTGTCTTCTTTCCNATCCCACAGCAGGTGTTTCTGGATGTTCCTGAGATGCTCCTGATGACACACTTACTACGTGTATGCTTTCATAGGGAAAGCTGACTGTCTTGTAACTGTGGACTGAGCTGGATTTCAAGAGACTTGATTTTTATTTTCGCTCCCTGCTCTGACCAGTTCCTCCTATAGCTATACACAAATGACTCAGTCTTTTCACACCCCTTTTCCCACCCTATGAGATAAGGGAGGGTTGATCTATCTTGCCTCTGCTCTGCTTCTTTGAACTGATGCCCTGATGTGCTGTGGATTAACCCATATTACAAAGGTTGGGCTGGTGTTTTTGTGTCAGCAAAACTCCTCTATACCATCAATCCTTTTGATGAAACTTTACATCATCAGTGTGTTGTCTTGCTGGCAGTAGCATCTAGATTGAAATTCCTGTATCTAATTAAAAAAGGAGGACATGGTGAGGAAAAAAACTTTCTGGGTTTTTTTTTGTGTGTGTGTTTTTTTTTTTCCCCATAAAATAAGCATAAAATGGCTTATTAAGGGGGTTAAGGATGAAGAATTCTGAGAGGTGAGAAATGCCCAGTGATATCTTGGAAGTCTCTATGTGTAAGCAAAGAGCATTTATTCCCATCATAAAAGGGTTAGGTTTGAAAGGGACCTTAAATATCATCTAGTTCCAAACCCCCCTGCCATGGGCAGAGATGATCAGGTTGCTCAGGGCTCCTTCCAACCGGGCCTTGAACACTTTCAGGAGAGGGGTATCTACAACTTCTCTGAGCAACCTGTGCCAGTGCCTCACCATCCTCACAGTGAAGAACTTATTCCTAGCTTCTAATCTAAATCTCTCCTTGTCTTGTCACTGTCTTTCCCTGTAAAATGTCCATCTCCCTCTTTCTTATTTGCCCCCTTTAAGTACTGAATGACCACAATGAGGTCTCCACAGAATCTTATCTTCTCAGCCTGAGCAGCTTCCTCTCTCAGCCTGTCTTCGTAGGAGAGGTGCTGGACACAGCACTCCAGGTGGGGTCTCACCAGAGCAGAGTAGAGAAGGCAGAATTCCTTCCCTTGACCTACTGGTCAGGCTGCTCTTGATGCAGCCCAGGCTTTCTGAGCTGCAAGTGTGCATTGCTAAAACCTAAATTATATCATCATCTCTGATGATGTTTTTTTAAGGGATTGCCAGCAGTTTATATTTGCATTGTGGAAGTGGCAGGACCCGTTGTTCTGGCTGTAATGACCATCTCTGAGGTGGCTGGAGTAGGCACATGCTGTGGCTGAAATGCATCACTGCCAATGTCTGGGATATCCCTGACCCCAATGGGCACATTTTGGGTGGTGAAGCCACCAAGGGAATGCAATATTATGAGCCTGCTGGTGGCTACACAACTCAGTTTTATGCAGGTCCCAGGTTCCACAGGTTCTGCTGGACTTATTGTCACATAAAAAGTTAAACATGGGCTTTGTGTGTTTGAAGAATTACTGCCTAAGACAGATGTGCTAATGTGGAAACAGCTGATTATGTTCTTCAGGGACACTTGCTTGAGTTTGAGAAGCACGTGGCCTGGTCTGAGCTCTAATGCAGATGGCTTTTGTTACCAGCTGACTTGGTAAGCAAAAGCAGGAAGTTGTGTTTGTTTGCTGTTTAGCAAATAGCTTTTGATTGAATCCCATGTATTCGTAGATTCCTGTTTGTTGCTTTTCTGTCCATTGCAAAGGAGCAAGGATTCCTAGGCTTTGAAAATCTTCTAATGTATAGAAGCTGGATATATGTTGATGCAGTGAAATATGTGAATTAACAGCTGTAGCAAAAGTGGGTTTCCAGTGCTGATGATCCATCCTCTTAAGGAATATCTGAATGGAAGGGGTTAAAAATAAAATAGAAACAGAAAATGCAGGTGAGTTGGGGGATTTTGGTTGTCTTTTTTTCCTGCAGGTTTTGGCAATATTAGTAAGCAGTTCTTTCTGGGTGGTATGTTCTGCACTTGGTCTTTGACCCCTCTGAAATTGGAAACAGATGTAAAGCAAACTATGGAGTAGGCAACCTGTCCCCTGGGAGCTGACTGAAAACAAACCCCTCTACTGAATGAGCTCTTAAGTTATTGCATGTCTTGGGGCAAATTTGTTTGCAGTAAATCAGTAAGATAACACCTGCAGAGGTCCCTTCTGGAGTTAAAATACATGCTCCAGAATTGTGAATAACAGCTGACTCAGGCATTCACATTTGCAGTTACTTCTTGGCAAGATACAGTGACTGCCATCCAGTGAACATAGAGCTGTAACACAGGATTTCATACAGAGATTCATCTGCATTAAAGATGTCTGGGGGAAGGAGAGCATTTGTAAATAAAATACGTGGGCAAATTTATTTCAGTATTTTTCTCTCATCTCCAGGAATGTTACTGCTGGAGGGAAGTGCTTTAAAAAGCAAAGACTGAAATGGTGGGCATGCAGTTTAAATGGTTAGAGATTGCTTGATTTTGTAGATGTTAATATGTATCTGCATAGGTGGAGAGTTTTCTGTCTTGGCCTATAGGTGCTAGAGGGTTTGCTAAGCAAAATCATCTTCAGATGGCTTTCAGGAAAAAAAAAGGTATATAAACCCAAAACTAACCCCAAAATCCTCAACACATGATCCTCACTGCAGTGCAGTTTTTCTGCTCCGTTGTTAGCTTGGGCAGATTTACCTCACAATACAATTCCAGGCAATTGAAGTGAAAGTGCCCTTCTCTGTTACATCCCAAGAAGATGCTGGTTCTAAACTGCCCAAATCAGAGAAGGAACCTGAAGAGAAGACTTCTGGTCCTCTGACTCATTGCTGTCTGGAGTTTTCTCCGAGAACTTTTGGAAACTTTCAGATTTCTGGATGATTTTAAGAAGCAAACACACTTCTCAGTAGTTGACAGTTGTGATGCCAAACGTGCATTGTGTTACTCTGAGATTCCTGGCATTCCGTAGGGATGACTCTGCTGCTTATAGGGCAGTCCTTGGTTGAGTACAAACTGCAGCTTTTGAGGAAAGCGGCATTGGTGCCACCTCATCTCATGTTCTGAGGCAGTTTACTGGTGGGGTTTAACCCCTCTGCTTCATTACAGCTGAACAGGAGCAAGAGCACCTGAGAGGGCAGGGGCAGGTTTATAGGTCTGAGGTCCTTACAGCCAGCTGATGGGACTCTTCAGTCTTCAAGCTGGACTTGTTAGTCTGGTCTCTAGTTCTGAGGGTCCTAAACTTTGTTTAAAGGATGGGGCTGAAGAGGTGTTGTACCTCAGTGCTGGCTGCCCGGGTTCTCACTTTTCTGTGTTTATAGCCATTTCTCATTCAAGTCTTGCAGAGTCTCTAGCAGCAAACAACTTGGAACAAAAGGTATTGTTTGATAGGTAGAATGTTAATTCAAGTGTGAATTAATTAATTCTTGGCACATCTTTTGTTTTGTATCTGATTTCATTCAGTCACAGTCTGTTCCACCTGTTGATTGCTGACCTGTACTAGTGTTCTGCTGCTCTGATGATATTGGACAGGTTTGTACTGGCGTTCACTGGAGCTGAAGTCTTCAGAACACCGGTCAGAAGCAAGCAGTGAAAGTTACTGCTTGTAGTGTGGTTTTCACATGCTTGTCCTTTCCCTTTTATTTGTTGTCCCAGCTTGGACAGCCTCTCTCAGGGAAACTCTTGGCCTAGATAATTAGTATATGGTGAGCTCATCTTTGAACCAGGATGTAACTAGGGTCTATCTTGTTCGTAGTTTGGCTTTTCTGGTTCACTGTTCCCCTCATTATAGGATCAGAGCATCTTTGGCATAAAATCAGTAGCCAAAAGTTTCTAATAGGTTCAGTCTTCCTGGTGCTTTTAGGTCACAGCTTCTGGAGGAGTAAAAATAACCTCTTGGTTTTGTTACAAGTTCAGGTGTTAAAATTTGAGAGAGAAGTTTCAACTTTGGGGTTTTTTCTATGTTTGTTGCTGTACTGCTGAGCAAAAATTGAAGACTGATATAAGCACAGAGGCATCTGAGATGGCTTCTGAAAATACCTGTATTTGTGACCCCATCTGTCCAGTCAAAAACAGAACACTTTTCACACTCGTGTCTTTGGTACAAGTTAAACTGATGTTTGTGGTAGTTGTAATCTCTCTTGGTGAGCTGCTCTGCTGACTTTCTGTAGATGCCCATGACACTCAGGTGATCCACTCTAATAGTTTTGGAGTTCTTGTTAGCCACATCAGCAGCAGACAGATCTTCTATATTGAGTCCAGAAGAACCTGCTACTGCCTGTGTAGTCCCTCTTCCATGAATGAGGGGCTCTGTGGTACTGGAGGATCTTTGAGGAGCTCAAACCAAGCTTATTTTACTTAGATTTATTAGTCAGTTTTTTGAGTATCAAGACTCAAAACTGTAATGGTTTCTCTGAAATGGAAAAGAGGGAACCTAGAACCAGGTAGGAGAGCACAGCTGCTGCCCTGTTGGTGTGTAGGAGATGAGACCCAAGAGCTGGGCTCAAGCACTGCTGCAGATGCTGCCTTGGCAGCCCATGAGAGTAAGGAGAGGGAAGGATGTTTTTCCTCTAGGTTCTGAAAACAGATAGGTTTAAATTCTTGGTGCATGACCTGAAGACTTGCTGGGTAAGAAGAACCTGCCACAAGGAAGATCAGCAAGGATGAGAAGAGCTGCTACTGCATCTTTCTTTGTTTGGAAAAAAATAGGTTTGGCTAAGCTTTCCCACCCACCCTGCCCTGTGATTTCCACACCTTTCAAGCTGTCAAAATCACAAAGCAGGGATGCATGTGCCTACAAACTTTATTTGGTGTCACTATAGATGTATTCCTGGCTTGGAGACTTCAGGAAGAATCTCTTCTTTGTCCTAACATATGTATGGTGAAGACCTCCCCAAGTGTCACATTGCATTGAGATAAGCGGGAGTGTCTTTTTTTGCTGCATCTCACTTGGGAGATCTTCCATATGAAACAACCTTTGTTTTTTAATCTGAGCTGTTTGCTTAAATAGAGGAAATCTCCTATAATCTAGGAGCCTTCAGCTTGTTTTGCTTGTGAGGATAGCTGGAGGTGGAGCCTCATATGTTTGGATTTTTTTTTTTTAAATTGTGTTTATTTTCCATATTTCAGGCTATGCACAAAGATTTTACTTCCTTGAAGAATGGACAAATAGCCAAAAATGTTTCCCTTTCTTCCATTTGTTTCAGGGCTGAGCAGATGTTCCTTTTCAGTCATTGCACTGGGTGTGTTTTGGCTGTTTCCAGACTAAACTTTTCCTGAGTTTGAGCTCCCACAGTTTTGCTTGATGCTTTTGTAACATAAGGTGACATTTTTGCTATGTGTAACTCTGCTGAAAATCATGCACAGCCTTAAATTCCTGAGCAAAGTTGCAGAACCTTGTGTTCTGGATGGAGGTATGTCCTGTGTTTCCATGGGCCTAAAACTAGTATTTCAGCTACATGAAGCTATAGAGGAGCATAATGATTTCTCAGAAATATCTGGAGTGGAAGATAGCATTTCATCGAAACTTGCATTGATCTGGATTGCCAGGAATTTGCTGAGTGTGGTAAAATTCTGCAGGGCAGGAGGTGGGTGGGTGACCAGACTTTAGCCCACTGGCACTTGCTCCAGAAGTAACGCTTGGTTATTTGTACCTTCAGGCTGAAGTGCTGCTTGCTGAGTCTCTGTTAGCTCCATGCTTGTCAGTTTTGGATTCAACAGCACCTCAGGCACAGTTTATTTCTGTGCATGTGGAATGTGCTGGTTCTGGCTTCTAATGCCATGCCTCAGCAAGCAGGAAGCAGCTGCAGTGCAGAGTACCTGCTTCTGCAGGCACTTAGAGAAAACAACATCAGGAGCTGGCCTTTTACCCTTTTTGATGAACTTTGCTCTGTGTTAGTTCAAGAGCTGCAGCGTTCATGTGGGAGCCCACTGGGATGGTTCCTCTGAGGGTCTTGTTGAAAGCTGGTTAATTTGAAACACATGGTGTGAAATGCCCTGCATATGATCTCCAGCTCCCATGAGACAACAACGCGTCTGAAAACTTCTATCTGCTTCGGGTGCAGACCAGACTAGGGAAGGTTGCAGTTGAGCCATAGTACACATTTTTATTGCTTAAAGGTATTTTTGTTGACAGATTTATTGTTCAGTCACAGCTTTATGCAGTTAGCCTTTGGCAGCTTGCTTTTCTGTATATTAAAACTAGATTGTTTCAGATATTTTGAAACAAGGCACATTTTCATAAATCAAATAGCTGTCTGATCATTTTTCACAGAAATATGCTTTGCTGAGTAGTACTTCTGAGCATCAGAATTGCAGCACATGGCAGTAATATGGGTGAGAAAGGATGATGGATGAGTGATGCTGGTTTAGGAGTTTTAGGCTTTAACATTTATTTCTTCAGAGGCAAAGTGAGATCATCATGAAGCCTCAATCGTGGCATTGTGGATTGTCCTCAACTGTATAAGCTGTCTGCCTTGTGCCCTGAGAGAGGAACCAAGTGGGCAGCCAAGGAACAGAGAGGTGGAGATGGGTAAAGCTGGTAGAAACAGCTTTGCAGCTTGTCAAAACTTTCTTGGGCAGCCAAAGGAACTTAATGGCTCTAAAGCTGCTGTTCAGAGAAACATATAACTTCATCTGGTCATACTCAGCTGACACTGAGTCAGCCTCATGTACCTTGGTGTTGCCCCGTCTGTCTCCAAAACTACCTACACGTGCATCTTCAGTCTTGGAGAGAAGCTTGGGAAGTAAAATGCATCTGAGGCTTGCAGAGCAAATTCTCTGTCTCCTGTATTTTTGCCTCGATTTACAGAATGAGATGTGCTTGTCTTGCCTTAGCAAAATCTGGTTTAATTCCGTTTTTCTAAAGAGAGAAACGTTGCACTTGTTTAGAGAGCTGTCAACATGTCAAGTGTTTAGCAGCAAATGCAAGTGGAAAACATGCCTTATGCTTTCTTGGTTTGATGGGAGAGTAGCATTGTTGTCTGCAAAAGGTATTCCACCCCGGTTTTCCCTGCTTTGTTATACTGAAGATAGAATATTTCTTTGCAACTCTGACCTTATTTCGTACCTAGTCTGTGCACACTTGTGAGGATGAATTTTGAGGCAGTGTCTGCTGGCTCTTCAATGACAGCTCAAAGGACCATGTGTTGCCCTAAATGATTTGCTTTGCACACTTTGTACCTGTGATCTCTAACACCCACATTCCCTCTTTTTGTGTTTTTTTGGTCTAGTTCTGTCTCTCTCTTCACCCTGGTGCAGTCACTGCACCTTACAGCTGCTTAACCAGGAACAGCTGAGGCTGCTGGGGGGGACATGGAGGAAAGGGATTTATATTCCAAGGGCTTCTCTCTGCTCTTGCAACATCATCCTAATCATTGTTCTTTGAAATAATGTTGGTTTTTTTTTTTTATTTGTATAAATTCCTTGGCTTAAGCACTGTGAGATCAGCAAGAAGTGAGGAACTCTTCTGAAACCCAGCAGGCAGTGCCCTCTGGATATGTGTGTACATTGCAAAGTCATCAGTCATTCAGTTGTTGACTCCAAGTTATTCTGGTTTGCCAGCATGCTTGTTCCCTGCTGAGTTACAGCCACAGATAACAAAAGTGAACTTTGTATTTTTCAGAGTGTAGTCTTTTCCCAGATTTTACTTGTTGCTGTCTTTTGTGGTTTGGTTTTGCTTTGGTTTGGCTTTGAATTTCCTTGGGGATGTTCTATAGGTAGAGAAGGTAGTGCTTGAGGAGTGAATTTTGCCCAAATTTCTCAAAATTACTTCTAAGGGGAACAGTAGCATTCATCTCTTGCACTGTGTTGTCCAGACAGGGGTCAACATGGTTTGGACAAGAAGGTTTAGTTAGTGTTGTTCTGGGATGTAGGTGTGGGGATGGGTGCTCACAGGGGTCTCTGGGTACAGGTGGAGCCATGTGGGACTGGTTAGAAGTGTGACAGGAAGTCAGAAATACAGCTTATTTCTTGTGATAATAGAGGGTAGTTGTTAAGTTGGGAAAAGTGATCTGCAAGTAATTCTAACTCCTGTTCTGGGTGAATGGAATTGGCTAAGGTGGAAGAAGCCAAAAAAACACACCTCTAGCTGGAGTTTCTGATATTTAATACAGCATCCCAAACCTCATCTGTACTGCATTAAGGTGTGGCTGCAGCTGGTTATCCTCTCAGTTCAAAAGGAACTGTTTGCTTGTCTGTTGTACTTACAGTCTGTGCATTTGTTTGTCTGCTTCACACACTCACTCTGCAGTCTGCAAATGGATTTTTATAACTGGCTAAAGGACATTGAAAAGTGTTTTAAGCTTGTAATCTTGTATTGAGTGCTTTAGGGGAGCTATTGCCAGTTGGCCCCTGAGGAGACCATGTTTAGTGAGAGGGAAAGGTGGGACAAATCTCTTGTGCATGAGTTTGGCATGTCCCCCTAAACCAATGCTGGCCTGATCCAGAAAGGCTGCCAGGTACTGGAAGAGGTGAGAGTAATTTTCTAGGGTTTTGTTTTGCTCTGCAGTTGTTGCAGTCAAGTGGAACCAAAGTCAGCTGTGATGGGAAGGAGTTCTAGTGAATTGATGTGGCTGGGGATACAAAACATCTCCTTGCATAGGAAATGCATGTTAATGCAACAGCTTCTAGCTACTGATGTGATAATTTGATCTTGCAAATATATGTAGTTCTTGGGTTGATTGAGATTCATGTTAGTATTTTATTTGTCCTAAAACTGAGATTTTAATGATAATAATAATACTGATAGTATTTACTTATAGCTATAATGCTGTTATATCTGCAGTTTCAAAATGCAATGCAAGATGTTTATTCTTTGAGGGTGGTTATTATAATTGCAAAATTATTACTAAAGGTGTAAAAAAACCTCCTATAATAAATGTTTAGTGTTTGTATTCATTGCTGTTATTCCTTACTAGTTTATTTAAAGCAGTGTATGCATACATTATTATACAGGTAATTCATTCTCAGGGTCACTTCTTAGGTTGTAAAATAATGCTCCTTATAAACCCTGGACCTTGAAAAGGGACATAAGCTGCACTCTTTAAAATGTGAAATATATTAATGATTTTTTTTTCTTTTTCTTTGTGGGTTAAGTACTGCTTTCTGAAACTTTGCCGATGACCTGTGAACTTTCCAAAAAGTGCATTTAATTTGGCACAATATGGTGGGTTGCCAAACAGTGGTCTGAGGTGAGGTACCTGTAGTGTCTTTGAGGGAACCCAATGCACTTGCTTTAAGTTGAAGGATTTGGGGTTCAAAGGAAGTCCTTGCTGTCTGCTTTAGGAAAATCTCTCGTGGGCAGACTATCCAATGTTTTCCCTTGCTCCCAGTCTTATCTACTGCAGCTTTCAATGGTTAATCTACAACATATGCGAAGAGTGAAAACTAAGAGTGTGATGAAGGCTGACACAAACTTGTAAAAGTGCCTTGCAATTTGGGACAGTGGGAAAAGTATTGGAAATTGACTTGACTGAACAACAAAAATTAGTATTGCCACTTCCCTGACGAGAATGTGGGACTGCTTTCCTGAGCAGCCGATGCTGGTGTAGAGTGTTGCAAAGGCTGTGCTGGTATTGCACAGGTCATCTCCTGTCCTGTCCTGATTCTTTCAGCTTTGCTAAAGTGCACTTGGAAGAAGAAGTGATAAGGAAAGAGCAAAGTCAGTCTGTGCTGTGTTTGCATAGTGTGTAATGGGAGAGAGGCCCCAGTTGAACTGGTGCTGGCTGGACACTGGACATAGTACATAGGACTAGATGGGGCTGAGCTGCCTTTCCCTGCCAAGACTTCTGTTGTCAGGTCAGATTTGGAAGTATTTCCATCTGCCAGGTGAGATGACACAGGCTTGAACTTCTGGCTGCACTGAGAAACCTGCTCTCACAAAATGAGCGTGGTGCTGTGCACACTTGCTCCAGGGAAAAAGCTGCAGAGGGGTGCGAGAGCTGAGGTCAGCAGTGCAAGGGCCCTACAGTCATGTTGGGCTTCCCATCTCTCTGGGGGAGCAGAAGATCTAAAAATGCTCCATCGATTTTCAACAGGTTAAATAACTTTTTAGCAGAATAAATAGCAGGGAGGAGACTCTTGAGTTCCTCAGGGGACTTGAAGGTTGACTAGGAAAACTGAATTTGAGGCACTCCATTTTAGTATCAAGTTTTGTCCCCATCTTTGGCTCTTTGACAGTCCAGTGTGGACCTGTATATTGTGTGTCCTCTGAGAAGCTTGGGGGAGCTGTTTATATTTCACCCCTTTTCGGATAGGGTGATTTTGAAGCTAAAACTGTCGTCCTGTTTGGGGCTTTAGGATACAGCAGAAGGAAAAATTGGAAACAAAAGCTTAATGGTACAAACCATCAAAATATTGCAATCTGAATCACAGCTAACAAACATTTTTGGGGCATTTTTGGAGGAGAAATAGCTCTTTGTTCTTAAGTTCACAAGCATGGTTGAAACTGAAGTTCTCCTGATTGAAACTGAGACTTCTAGCCTGGATGGCTAAATTAGGGTCTTACGCACTTCACTGAGGACTGTTGGATGTTCTTCACTGTGGTATTTATACCATTCACACATGCTGCTCATTCTGTGTTGTGAACTGCCTTTGCAGTCATCACATCCATCTCAGAGATGTCACACAAAGCTGAATCTCAACACTCTTTGAAGGCTGTCACATTTCTCTTCATAATTTCAGGATGGTGACTAAAGCTTACCTTAGTGATGAGGAAGAGGATTGCCCCTAAAAATTACTTCGGAAAGAGGTTTACAATGAGTCTGGTTCAGACTGAAATGTTTGGAAGCTCATACAAAGCTCCAAAAACCTGAAAACCAAGAGCATAAATCCAGATAGAAGCTACTAATCTGCTCTGATGTCAATGAGAGCTGTTTCAGTGTCTTCAGTGATGAAAGCCCCTCCATTGGGTCAAAGTCACATGTGTGCATTAATAATGAAGGAAAGACATTGTCTGTTGTTTTATGTGAGGAAATGAAGGCTTACGTGCGTGTGCATGTTCTTCAGTAACAGCTGTCTGTGTAATGAACACCTGAAATAGTGGTTTTTACTTGTTTTCAATAAAAATTTCTTTGAGATTTTGAAATGAGCATGAAAACCAAAGCAGAAATCAACCTTGGTTACTTGATTTTGACTGACTTGGTGTAAAGGCAGGGGCAGGACTATAGTTCCCCTTATTATCAGTGTGCTCAAACTGGTGAAAACCCTTCTGCTGAGCCTGGGCACAACATTAAGGGTCCCAGAAGGAGTCCAAAGACATCATATCTGTGCTGCCACATGTTTCTGGGCTTTGAGATTGACTTTGTACACATGGCTTTTGACTTAAGCTGTTCTCCATTGGGACATGAAGGAAGGAGAGCAAAGTACATTTTCCAAAGGAAGAGCCTCTCTGGGAAGTTGGGAAACGTCTTTACTCCTCCTGCCTCTGAGCCCTTGCTTATTTGTGATGTGTAATGATACTTGCCTGCCTTTTGTACGTTTTTATTTTCCATTCCTGCTCATAGGGATATAAATTGTTCCTTTTTTTTTTTTTTTTTTTTTTTTTTTTTTTAATAGGTATATTGCAGTGGATCTGAAGCTGATATAAGAGAGAATTTCTTCTGGGAAGAGAAGCTTCCCTGTAAGGCCAACCCTGAAGATGTGGACTGCCATTGTGTTCTTCCTGCTGATTTCCATCTGTTTATGTGAACACCAGTTTTCTGTCCTGAAAGGGAGAGGAGTCCACGTAGTGCAAATAAACAGGGTTACAAGTGAAGAGCAATGCAGGCAGGCTTGTCAGAGCCCAGGTACTTCAGGTGAGGTTCTTGTCCCTTGGATGGAATTCCAGCTGCTTTTCCTGCTCCTTGAAGGTCTCTGCTGCTCCTTTGATGACTTTCTTTTTTACTATCAGTTGTTTACAAGCATTTATAGTTACAGCTTCTCCTTTTGGTGCTGTGGTGCTGAATAACTTCTGATAGCTCTGCTTAAATTGAATCCAGGACAACTGCTTCCCAGGGCCCTTCAAGCTTCCATAAGAAACAGCATGTGCTGCTGGTGTGCGCTGATAGCGTGCAAACAGTTTTAGGTCACTTGAATTGAAGAATGATTATTCCCTGCTGCCAGATGTTTGCAAGTGAGCAGTGCTGTTGTAGACAGCTGCACTAGAATGAGTAATCTTTGCTCCCTGGTATTTGTGTGTGTTTTCTGCCTTAGAAAAAAACCACTTTGTCCTGCAACCAAGCACAGGGTTAAATCTGTTGAGGTAAAAGCCTTCTCACTACCTCTGAGAGGTCTTTACGAAGAATTAAGCTTCTAAAAGAGTCTGAATTGTCCTTATGAAGGCCCCCATCCTGTCTAGTCAGATGAGAAAGTTTGTAGCTCCTACAAAAAGCTGGTGATGCTGTGGTGAAGATGAAACCTTGGCTCAGGTGGATGAGTATCTGACATTCAGATGGTTAGGAACCTAATAAAGATGCTGGTTTTAATGGCCATTAATGGTCATTTTTATCATTAAGACATCTAGATGTATTTACTTGGATCCTAACTGTAGTGCACTTTGTCCCTTTCTGCATGAGTGAATTGCTGTTGTTGGGAGATGCTGGTACCAAAAGACAGACAGGTGGGTAGGCTGCATTGGCAATATTGTTTTCATTGTCTTTCTTTGGTTATTTGCACTAAGGCTGAGTCAGGATCCTTTAAGGACACACCTTCTAGATATTGTGTGGTTTGGGGTTTTTTTTGGTTGTGGAGTTTTTTTCCTTTTTTTCTTTTTCTTCAATTCTTTAATTAGAGGCATGAAGCAGTGTGTTTGATATCCTGTGTGCAGCAATCCATTTTCTCTGCTGTTTTCAGGGAGCCATCACTGTAATTGGTCTGTGCCCTACCAGAATCACTGCCTCCTTCTGCAGTGTCACCAGCTGAGCGTGTGCCAGAATGCTGGAGAGCAAGACATCAAAGACCTGCTTGAAGGTAAAGCCATGTTTCAGGCTTCTGGGAAATCCAGGATCCTGATTCTTTTGCTTTAAATGCCTACCTTTAACCCTTGATAGGCTTTCAGCTGAGGGAGATGGGTTGTGAAATGCCTGCAGGGTGATTCTGTAGGTACAGTTCACTGGAATTACTGTTTCACTTTGTCCTAGGGACTCTGGCACTTGCATGAGTGCATGATGTGTCTTTGAATAGCTTTTGTAACACTTACTGAGAAACAGTTTGTCTCCATGTTGAAGACATCATTCATTCAATCCATTTGCACGCCACATGCTGTTCTAGTGAAAATAAAGGCATAACAGATGTATTTATATCTTTTTTCAGAGAAAGGAAAATGTCCTGGCATTGTTTTTCTCTCAGATTGCCAGGATTATGTTCCAGAGTCAACAGACTGCTTCTTTAATCAGAGCAGCAATTGCTCATGGTGACTTTCCAGTGCCAGGATATTTAATTTTAATAAAGTGACACAATAACAAAATGGAGCTTATTTATAATTGGGAAACCAATCTTCTAAAGTTTGTTTCAAGAGTTCACTGTACCTGAGTTTAAAAACAAGAATTTGTTCATGGTTCTTTTGGGTTGGCAAAACTTTCTCTGCAATGTAACAACTGGACTTGTGATAGGCAGATGGGATTTATGTCACTATAAATCTAGCTCACTTAGTTGTGAAGGAAAGTATCCTGATGTATGAAGGTGTAAGTAGAAATTTCTGCTCAGTTTTGACAAGTGAAAAGTACAAATCTAGGCACAAAGGCTTTGTCGATGATGTGTAACTTTGAAAGCATGAGTCTTCTTCTCAGGAACTGACATTTGTAAGGCTGCTCCTGTTGGTACTGTGCTTCTGCATTGTAGCTCTCTATTTTAGTACTCCCCTTTTGTGAAATTAACTCCCTAGTTGGGCAAATACTAGAGGTCTTTGGCAGAAAAAAACCAAACCAAAAAACCTCAAAGGGATTATGTGCAATAAGGGCAGGGGGGTCTTGAGTTTTCATGTTCTTGCTGAATTCAGGACTGATTTATTCCACTTGTGCTGTGTGTACTGCAGAATGTGTGTTCTGGTTTGCATGCTGGGGGGTTGAGGTTAGATTTGAGCTTGAGAGTTTTTTATTTTTACAAAAATAATTTGTTTTGTCTTTTGGAAGGAATTGTCATTGGCAAATGGGAAACAGCCCTATTTCACCACCAGAGCCATCCACAGAAAATAGAAAGGCTGCTGAATGCATGGATTGACCAGCACAGTGTGGAAAACAGGTTTTCTCCAACTGCTCAGACTCAGAGTATTCATTTAGGGCATTTGTCTGGGGTTGAGAAGAGAGATGTCTCAGCTAGAGAATCAAGTGACTCAATTGCAAGCAATGCTACCCCCACTACCCCTGCCACAACAACAAACATTACAAATGCAACTTTCTCTACCACTTCTGAAACAACTGCCAAAGCCTCAAACACCCCTGGAGGTTCTGATACCTTTGCTAAAGCCATGTCATCCTCTGCCTTTTCTCCCCTTCATGATACCATCTCTGCTTCCACTTCCAGGCATGTCACCCAGATGGTGACCACCAGCCAAAAATCAGGAATTAGTAGCTCTGTCTCAGTATCATCCACCACTTCTGCTCCCCTCCCTGTTTCTTCTGAAGCAGGTACCCAAGCACAGCAGCCTAGGCCGGATACCACCAACACCAGTGCTCCTCACCCTGCCAGTCCCACCACTGCTGGGGCTGACCTGAGGGCGCTGAACGCAACGCTGAGCGCGACGCTGAACGCAACGCTGAGCACGACGCTGAACGCGACGCTGAGCACGACGCTGAACGCAACGCTGAACACAACGCTGAGCACGCCCATCCCGCAGGATGCAGGAACGTCTTCCAACGCTTCCACAGCACCCATCCCAGCAGAGAGTTCTCACTCAATGAATCCAGTGAATGATAGCACATTGCCAGATCTAAAGCCAGACGCAAATACAACCACAGCATCCTTGAATGAATCAACTTCTCTTCTGGGCTCTACAAGAGGTGCCGTGGTTTTAACTACAGCCTCTACAGTAAAAACTACGACTGAACATGGGATAAAGTCAACATCTGATGTCTATTCAAGAACCATGGCTCCAACAGATGCAGCCAAAACAACAGCTTCGGGCCTCACAGAAACTCAGGACACAGACAATGAGTATCTCCTCGTTGCTGCCGAGCCCCTAACTCAGTACTTAGTGGATAAAAGTTCACTGCTTGCAGTGCTTTTAGTTGGTACGTTTTTTTTCATAACTGTTATAGTTCTTTTCCTCATGCAGGCCTATGAGAGCTACAAGAAGAAAGATTACACACAAGTGGATTACCTGATCAATGGAATGTATGTGGACTCAGAGATGTGAAGAGGTAGGGATAAATAGTGGGCAAGACATGGAAAGGAGATTCAAAGTCTACTTGACTTTTTTTTCCATTCTGTCTGCCTATAACACAAACTGAAAGTGCTTCCAAATTTACTTCTAGTGCAATTGAGGAGAAATGCCATGTACTGTATTAAGAGAAAAATAATAATTTTTTATTCAACTGTGCAACAGGTTGCTGTAAAACCATAAAAAAAGGAATAATTTTTTAACATTTTCATAATGTACAGTAGCTTTGGCCATTATAATTCATTTATAAACAAATCTAACAAGGTGTAAGTTGCCATCCTCTGAAAATGCTGTAGCGCTTTTCAGCTGTTTACAGTGCAGGTTGTGTTTCATTTGTTTCATGTGTGCTCCTCAAAAACAGAGCAAAGGATGCTGTCACCTTTTGTGAAGTGCTCCCAAATAGCCAGATGAGAAGTGTGGAGTACTGTTGCAACAGGAGACTTTTAATCCAGTGTGTGTCATATTTCAATGTGCTTCTTGCTTATGAAGAGGTCTGTTTACAAGGTATTGTAAACTCTGTTTACTGCTAACCCAAGGTATCTTTTCACCACGGAGTGGATTACTGTGCCTCTGCACTTAAATGATCTTATTTTTATATTCAGTTAATAAACGGGGCCCTGGAAGGGCAGATCTTGTGTTTCTCGTTTCATTGCTGTCTCTGCCAGTTCAGAAGCAAGCAAATGGGCTTTTGGGGCTTAAGTAAATTAGCTCCACTTCAGTATTCCAAGTGTGGGGGTTTTGAAGACCTGGCTGAAAGCATGGGCATGTCACAGAAGATACTGATCATCTTGCAGAGTACTGCTTCTATAATTTAAAACCACTATGCTGCCAGTCTCCCAGGTATGCAAACCCACTTACTGCTTATTATCTTTTATGCTTGGAGCATCGGCCTCTATTTTGGTATTTCTTTTGCTTTTAGGACCAGCACAGAGTTGTTAGTGTTTTGGAAACTTAATTGCACATGCAGTTGCAACTTGCCTCCCAAGATCTGCAGCTGAGAGAATGAGTAGAAAACACTTGATTTTTAGGCAAGTATTCTTCAGTGATTAATGCATCTTATTTGGATGACATGTGCATGCCAATAGCAAAGTGCTGGATTGAGGTGTGTTGTTGTTTTTTTAACCATATTGATGGTTTGTCTCTCACTTTAGTTGGCTCTTCTTTAATCCAGTTTGCATGTAATCTTGAGTGAGAGTGATAATAAGCACACCTCAGAATCTGAGCTGCTGAGTTTCAGTTTGATTATTTATTCAAATTCTTGGGCTGTTTAGAATTTGGAGGGAGCCTTTACCCTGGAAGACGACTTCATTGTCAGCTGAGAGTGCTGTGAAAACAGCTGCAGAGAGCACAAGCAGCAGCACAGCCAAGGGGTTGTTTGAACAAAATAGGCTGGAGAGATTTTCCTGAATCTTACCCAACACAAATTTTGAGGGCAAAACTTCAGCCAGTAGTGTGTTGAAGAAAGCGATTGCTTTGGAAGGGAGATCAACATTAGGGTGTATTTAGCAGTACTTTTGCATGGACCTCATCTGCATGCCAGTAGAGCATCTCTCAGGGTAAAGAGGTAGTGTGGTTTGGGGAGTTGACCGCCTTGGAAAGTTTGAAGTATAAGAAGTATAAGCCACAAAATTTACTCTATGTTTCCTGGGGTGGGGGGAGGGGACAGAATTTTTGAGAGTCTCAGTTTTATTCTATTTTAAGATTACTATTAATTGGTTTGCCCTGAGCAGAAGGGAACTGAATGCTGATTTCCCCATTGTCCAAGAGCCACCCGTGTAAAGTATCCGTGCAAACAAGGTGCTGGGAACATCCACCAGCACGGCTGGGGAGTTGCACCCTGTTGAGATCCCTGCTTGGGATTGTGTTGAGCAGTTAGCAGATGTCTGGCAGATGCTGCTCTACATCCACCAAGTCCAGAGATTTATCTTTACATAGTGATTTCAGGTTTCACCTTAATTGCAGGTGAGTCACTAACCACAGACCTAAGCATGTGGTCCTGAGCTCTGCTCCAGATACTGAGATAAGAGCTGTCTGCTGGCTCCCTGCCATCTCCCAAGTAAGGAGATGAGCTTTACCTCAGACTCAGCTCACTTCTTTTCTCCCTCATTTAGGCAGCTAGGATAAATGCATTCTGATAAGACAAATCCAGGTAATAGTGCTCCTCCTTCCCTGCCTGTGTAGTGAATTCCTGCCTTTAGGAAGTGCCTTCCTACATAAAGGGTCAGTGTTGCAGCTTTTCTGCTGGTTCTCCCCAGTATTTTTGGGTTTTTATCTAAGTTGCCTGAGCCATTTTTACAAACACAAACTATGATTATCAGACTTGTAATTGCTTATCCTGGAAATGGGGAAATTTCTGATGAACTTTGCCACTCACTGTGGCATTTTATCTTTTGGTCTCTGTGGATCTGTTTGCAGAGCTGAAGTTGGACACCAGATTCTGTGGAGTGGAAATTTATGAAGTTGCATTGCTATGTATTTTCCTCTTTGAAGAGGTATTAGACTCTTGTATTAATTTCTTTGAGAGACTAGGAAGGGAAAGGAGAGGAAAGCGACATTACTTAAAAGAAACTTTTGAATTTTAGAAAAACCTTGAAGATCAGTATATTAAAAACAAATAAAACCCTTCAGGGATAATTTATATGGGTATGATATAATTATGAGAGTTGGAATTGAGTTACAACTCTATTTACAAGAGTCTTGGGGAGTTTCTCATGGACATAGTGAGAATATTACACCGTGGCCAAATGAAACCACCACTATAAAAATCTTTGTGGCTTTTTAGCAGGTCCTTACAGGAAGGTGAGTACTCATCAGAATCTTGAAGCAGTTCCCACAGCCCTGGTATGCTTACATCCAGGTCTTCTCATCAGATACTGGCACAGCCTGTCTTTTTTGTTCTTATTTGAGTTACTGCATTTCCAGGTCTGAATTACTTTCTCAACAGAAACTGAGCCTTTTAGTGTAAGGCTGAGCACCAGAATGAGTCTTACCTCAGTGCATTCCTGCATACAAGGTGGAGATCTTTGTTTGCCATGGAATCATAGAATGGTTTGGGTTAGAAGGAACCTTTAAAGGTTACCTAGTTTTAACCCCCCTGCCGTGGCAGGGACATCTTCAACTAGACCAGGTTGCTCAGAGCGTTGTCTAACATGGCCATGAAGCTTTCCAGGGATGAGGCAACCACTACCTCTCTGAGCAACCTGTTCATCTGACCACCCTCGTAATAAAAATTTCTTCTTTCTATCTAGTCTGGATCTATCATTTTTAGTTTAAAATTATTCCTGCATGTCCTATCTCAATGGTGCTCACATTGCAGTGCCAGCTGAAGTAGGTTTTTCTTTGCAGCCCAATTGTGTCATAATAGCTCAGTTTAGGCATTTAAAAACAAACAAACAAACAAATCCAAATCATAAAAACCAGGGCTGGAGCCTTGGCTCTGAAAGTCTAGGTGTGTTTTCTGGGTTGTGCATTGAGACCCAGTTGTAAAGATTTGTCAATTTTGATGTATGGTGTCTAGCTACTTGTAAGCCTTGAAGGAGAGCAGTGGGACTGTGAAATATAGGTTGCATGTGCAGTTTTCTAAAGGGCTCTTCTGTAGTGGTGACTTAATCTGCAAATCTAAAGCAATTAGGATTTCTTCCCTTCTGGCTCTTTGAGCTAGAGGTCACCATCAGCAGACATCCACTTGGTTGTTTCTACCTCCACCCCGTTGTTCCTCTCTGGGCTAAAATCATCCTCCTGGAAAGGCTTCCCTTGGTTTGCTTTTGAGGCTGCAAATGGTGGCCCATGTACTGCATTCCATGGTGTAGTTGAAATAATTAGTAGTATGTTATGGGAGAAAATGCAACACCTTTGGAAGTTTGCTTGCAGAATTCCCAATATAGCAATAGATAGGGTCCTACCAGGTTATCTGGAAGACATCTGCCTAGGAAGTGCCAAGAACAACATTCTGCTGCTGTGAAGCATATCTGATGCATATTGAGATTCAACCTGTTGTATGGCCTAAAAAAGGAACATCCTGGAATTAAATTTAAATTAGATTAATTCTAAATGCCACCTCCCTTTTGTTTAAGTACTTGTACTAGAAGGATGTTGCTCTAGACAGAAGAAAGGAAATAATAGGAATATTAAAATGTTTAAAGGAATAGTAGGAAACAAGAACTTTGCAATTGCAAGTATGAGTTTGCAATATGCCATGTAGTGTCCAGAGAATTAAAGAGCATATGCAGAACTCTTTAACAGGACCTTTAAAGCAGCTATTGCATGTAGTTGGAAAATGCTCAGGAAGGTCTGGAAATGGAGGTATCATGAAGTTGGTTTCTCTGTATTTGTCTGGTGGCTGCTTATTTTTGGCATCCATAAAGGAAACCTGAGCCCTTCTCTGCTGAAGCATTTCTGAGGGCTTTTTCCACTGTGGATTCTCTGGTATGCAGTAAAGGCAAGTGTCCTTAGTTCAGCTGGGTGAGAGTTAATTTTCCTTTAAGTAACTGGTACAGTGTCTTGTTTTGGATTTAGTATGACAAAAACATTGACAACACTCTGATGTTTTACTTGCTGCAAGCCAGCAGCTGCTTGGTACTCAGTTGCCAGCTGGGGTTAAGCCGCGACAGCAAGTTCAGATTGCGACATCTCCCCAGCCAGGGCAACTCCAGCTACCTCCTTTCCATGGCCTCTGAGTCTCATGAAACTTGATTTCCTTTGTTTTGCTTGGCTGAAGTTGGCCCGTGGGTTCAAAAGCAAATTTTTTCATCTTGCACGAAGTATGGGCTTGTAAGACTGTGCTTTTCTAGGAGAAACCAGGCTCAATAACAGCAGGGCCTAGAGCTGTATTGATTCCTGTCTGCTGGAAGGACTAAGTAGTTCAGTGTTAGGGATTGCTTTGACTTTTTGGGCTTGCTGGATAGCTGGTTATTGTGGGGAAAGCTGGTATTTGCTCTACAGCGTTTGGGGTCGATGTCCTTGTAGTTTCACGTCCTTGGGTCTTGTCTCTGTGTGCTGCTGCTGGGCTGGGTGATGTGTTTAGAGCAGCCCTGCCTTGGCTGAGAAATGCCAGCAGGTTGTGCTGCGGGGCTCCACAAGAGCTTGTCTGTTCAGCCTCCCTCTGGCAGGGAAACCCCAAAGGATCTGGGAAAAAGTCTCCGCCTGATCCGGGGCTTCCTGGTTAGCCCTGGGTGATATTCAGCTTGTGCTTGGCTGGAGTTTATGTTTGTATTATGATGTTTGAAGGAGAGATCCTTTGCAAGCATGCAGAACTTGCCCAGCATCCTGCTGGTCCGAATCAAAAGGGCTAAAGCTGTTTGGACTGGATTATACAATCTGTTTGAAAAAGCAAACAAATAACTTGTCTTCATGAAAAGTGGCTAAATAATTTTAACTCTTTCAAGCTGGGACAGGTGAAACCAATTACACTGTTTTTGAGGGTCATGGACTTATGCAACTTGTTCCTGTTCTTTACTGCAGATGATGCAGCCAAAGCTTGTGAGTGTGACTACTATTCACATAACTCATAAAATTGAGGAACAGAAAAGAAAGGAGGGGGGATTTATTCAGCTGGGAAAAGCTCACATTTAGAAGTGACTATCATGGCTAGTTAAAACAAAACAAAACCAATCAAGATTTGACCACATTCTAAAGTTTAATTTAATCTCTGCTGTCAAATTTTGAGATTACAGTCACTGCTGCAGATTAAACAGTGGGAATTTTCGAAAGTACCTATGTTGTGATTTCTCATGAGTGCTGCACCCACTATAGGCATTTTCCTGAGCAACTTTGTTCATCTTTGGTCACTGCAGTTCAGCTGAAGTCAGCAGCTGACTAATGACCAGCGTGGGCTGTACCATGGGGCAGAAGTTTCCCTGCTCTTGCAAAACTGAAACCTTTTACTGCAGCAGAGTGGGGATGTGCACAGTGTCTGTCAGCTGGTCCTGCACCCTTGTGGCATCAGGCAGTGACAAGAATATCCTTAGTCTGGTGTGGTACTTTGTGTGATCCAGGTGACGCCAGGGAGCAGATCAGCCTGTAAACTACCAGAAAAGAGAGTTTGCTCAGGAGGAAGCTTTGCTGATATTGGTGCACAGGGCAGTACAGTTAGGGAGCAGCTGAAATCCTTGCTGATGACTTTTACTGGAACTAGGTGAAGCTTGTTATGTAGGGAGGTGCTAATATGGTTGTTCAAGGGACAGGGGGTAAATGTGACTTTGGATGAACTTTGCACTTCTGACCAGCTCAGCTATGGGCACTTGCTGCTGGTAGAAGACAGCTCTAAACTGATTCCTCCTGCATGCATCCTGGTGAGTATTTCCAACAGTGAGAGAGCAGCAGCAGTGCTGTGTGTGCTACAGCCAGTGCCTACAAGTTCCAGGCAAAAAGCTGTCTGATTTGCAGGAAAAAAGCCAGCTCTCCTATCTCATTCTCCTAATTGCTGGGTCAAAGTGTAGGAGATGTTGTAAGAGCTCAAGGCAAGTTATTTTCAGCTTTTTTTTCCTGATTTATTGAGTTTTACATTTAAACTTTATTTAAACTGAAGTAGTACTTGGCTAAAGATCTTCAGAACACCATCAGCTTCCCTGCTAATGGCATTCTGGAGTGGGTCAATTTTCAAAGAAGCTTTCCTTAGCTGGGGTTTAAGTCCCCAGCATCTCGCAGAGGGTCAGGCAGGTTCCTGTGGTCCAGAACTGCCTTGGGAGTTTTTGTGGAAAGTTTTATACTTTTCATCCTACTTCAGTCTGCAAGGAGAAGTAGAGAGACTCTTCTGCAGGAAAGAGCAATCTCATACACCAGCAGTTGGTGACATGCAGTGAACATCATCCCATTTCGAGGGACATGGTGAGCTTCATGAACATGGCCTCCATGCCTTTCCCGAATCACACACAGTCCTGGGGACTATATATAGCCAAACATAAAATTTTTTCAGAAGATGATCTCACCTGTTGAAAATCACATCCATATGAATCAAAGCAGGAAGGGGAGCAGTGGCTGGCAGAGATGGAGGGCTCCATGCATGTGCAGCAGATGCACATGGCTTGCAGTGGGACAACCCATGTGGTTTTCTCCAGCTGTGAGCCTTGGTTCTGCCATCAGTGTGTGAGGGGCTTGGTAGAGTGTACTTTTTGTTGAATGTTTGCAGTTTTGTTTGACAGCAGGAAATGCTGGAAAATGTTAGTGAGAGCTGTCAAACCCTGTAATGATTTCCCAAGGGAAGGACTAGCCTCCCTACAGGAGTTCAAATCCTTACAGACTTAATGTAGCACAGGAATATTCCTGGCAAGGAAGGGATGACCTGAGAACTCTTCTGTGGAGAAATAATGAATTATGTGAGCTGGAGAGATCTGTGTGCATGCTAAAGGTAAAGGAAGATCAGTCATTTCCATGAAGAACAATCCTTCCATGACTGGGCTATTGCTCTTCATGCTTCTGGGTGTACGTGATTGCTTGGCCAGATAAAAGCAAAATATACCTTTGAATGCATTTGTACAGAACTGTCTGCAGAAGGAATTAAAAGCCAGAACAGAAACATTCTTTGAGGTACGTGATATTTGTGCTCAAGTCAATTGTCTCCCCATTGAGTTGCTGGCTGAAAACACTGGGCTGAGCAGATCTATGTGGCAGAGTCACAGAGCCGATTTCTGGCTACAGGGCTGGGTAAAGGTTTGCTACATTACCCTGTCCTTTTCTTAACTTAGCTTTAAAGCTATTCTGATGCCTGTCACTAGGGAGAGAGTGAGGTGAAGTTGCCTCCTGTCCCCACTGTGGTGTGTGGATGCCCACTGTGACTGTTCCTTCCCACCCTCAACGTGTGCGATCATGTGGGCGTGTCTTGGTCTAGGAATTGTCCCACAACAACTTTGAAGTATATATTCTTCACCTATTGCCAACACAGATGTCACAGCTTTTTAAAAAGGAAAATGCAAGATCTCTCCTGTTTAAAAAACAACAACAACAAAAAAAGAAGTCTGAGGTGTCTCCTCCACATCTCTGAATCTGGCTCCAGCCCCAAACTGTGAGGTTTAATAGTCCTTTGTGTCTTGTCATTTCCTGCCAAAAATGGCCAGCAAGGTGCCAGAGGGAGGCTAATTCTTATTCTGAGATTTATTACACTGCAAATCCCTCTTTAGCACTGCTAATTAATTCTAAGCTCCACTTATCAAATGACCATGTACCTTTTTGCAGGACTACCATGTGGTATCTGTTTGTTCTCTCTCCATGGTTTTCCTGATCATTCCAGTGGGTTGAGGAGGCCACAATGTAGATGAGACTAATAATAAACCTGCACTAAAAGCAGCTGCATTGTGGAGGAACTTTAAACCCTAAAGCAAAGCAGGCAGGGACAGTTTTAACCTCAATGTTCTCTTTAATTGAAACCTGTGCTGGAGCTGACCTGCGTGCCTTGTGATACTGTGTGGGCTGGGTGCGGATGCAGCCTGTGTTGTTAACCTACTGCTATAATATTTACACAGATAATTTTAGCCTCTGACATTGAGAAAATGATTTTCTGTACAACCTTTTCGCTTGGGCCACCTATGTACTCTGGCAGAGAGGAAATTGCATGAGTGCTGGCCTGCATCCTTTTGCAAGTTTCCCATACTCCTGACAGGTAAGCAGTCACTGGGTAGGAGACAGCAGAACCATTGGGGATGGTGCATTTTAAATCACTTTACCTTGTCTTTTACTCATCTCCTAGCTAGAACAGCCTTGTTGAAGGCTTTTTTCCAGTTCAGATCCCTCTTATTGGGTGCTTGTGTAGACTTCACGAGAGATCTTTAGCATCTGGCTTTGAATTGCACTGGAGCTGAGCAAGGGTGTGGGACAGACAAAGCAACCTGTGCTGCAAGGTGAGATGGGGCTGAGGTGCCAAGGCAGTGGAAAGCTGAGATAGACCTTTTTTTTTTTTTTTTTTTTTTTTTTTTTTTTTTTTTTTTTTTTTTTTTTTTTTTTCTTCCTTCCTNTTTTGTTTTTTTTTTTTTTTTTTTTTTTTTTTTGCAAGGTTTCCAACATGCCTGGCCAACACATTTTAGCTACAGCTGTCACTTACTGGGAAGTGCTGCAGCATCACCTTTTTGAGTCAGCAAAAGTCAGGGAGAAAGGGGTGTCTTCAGAGAGAGGCCCTGCTAGTAAGGTCTGTGGACTAATTTGCTGAAACAGCTCAGGCAAATGAAGACTTTGGCTGCTGATTTCATTGGGACCTCCTGAGTGCCTCTTTATTCATTGGATCTGGACCACAAGCTAAAGCAGAAGGTTTCTGGAGTGCAGCTGCTGCTCAGCCCCCAGCAGGGGTGAGCAGTGGCTGCCCTACCCAAGCACAGCTGTTTTCTGTTACTGGGGCCCGATAACAACTTCCTCTTCCCCATGTGTGTGTGTGCGCACTGGTGGCCTGGCACTTGTGGGGCCAGAGCTACTGGCTGTCCTTGGCACTGCTTTCTGGGTGATCTGTGTGTGCAGGCAGCAGAAGGGAGGTCACTAATATTCTAACTTTGTTGTCAGGGAAGGCTGCCTTCTGTTGACTCAGAAGTAGGGGCTAGGAGAACTGAAAACAAGCTGAGGGGTGGCTGTTCTTGCTCTGTGGCTCATAGCTTTATTCACCAGGGTCAGGGAGGGCAGAAAAAGGGAGTGTTTAGCAAGCTGTGTAGAACAAGCTGTGTTGGAAGTAGGGAGCAGGAGGAAGAGTAGGCAGGTCCTTGAAGTTTTGTGTCAAGCACCCTATCTGTTGAATTTTGGCTGCCTACTCAGGAAGAGTGGTCCTTGCATGGACAGGCTGATGAAGAGCTCCAGGTTCCCTTGCATATGGGACTGGCTGGAGATGTGGGCCTGGACAGCTGGCAAAGCAGTAGCTGTGGGATGGGTGAGAACGTGGAGGGGCTCTCCATGAGTGAGAAATGGGTGACAAATGAATTCCAATGACAAGAGTCAGCCTTGCTGCTCATGCTCTGAAACACCTTACCGGTGGGGTCTGCTTTCCATCCTTCTGTGGCTGTCACACAAAGGCCAGAGGTATTTTACATCTGGGGGCAAAGGAGTAAGAGATGCTTAATGTAGCATTTCCCAGACTAGCTGGCACAGAATTGTGCTACAAAGTATTTACCCTTCAAGTGCATAAAAAGAATAAAAGCTGACCAGCCCCTCCTTATACAATATGGGGTTTATTATTTGATTTTTAATATTTTAAATGTTTAAATAGTTAATGTTTATTAATTTTAGCCATGCTCCCCATTGCATTAGGCTGGAAGCATACATATATTGAGATACTGCCATGGCTTAAAGAGCTTGTGACCTGTACAGCCTAGACAGCTTTGGGGTTCAACAGAAAGAGAGTGTGGAGAAGTGGCAACCAACTTAGGGAGGCAGAGAAGCAGAGTGGTGAAGTCAAGAGAAGTGGCTGGGCCTCTCATTTCCAGTTTCCAGCTTCCCACTCCATTCCTGACAATACAGCTTCCCCTGTTTTAACACAAGAAGGATCTGGGGTAAGGGGGGAAGGAAACAGAAGTTGTCCTGCTCTAGAGGTAGTGTCAGTCCCTCATTGCAGCTCTCCACAAGGCACTGGCTCCCTGTCAGAGATGTCAACCCCAAACAAAGCTGTTCAGGATGTTTTCCCAGTGTGCTGTGCCATAGCACTCTCATGTTGGCTATAAAGATGAGCAGACCACTCAGGGTGGCTTGGAAGAGAAGCAAAGTGCCTGCCAGGAAACCCACCTTTATTTATTGCCAGGCCAGGTGAAAACGTATATAGGGCTGCAGTGCTTTTGCATATAAGAAACAATGGATATTTCACATTGCAGGAGAGAAAACATAGTACCAAGGCCCAGTATGCCTTGAAAGGACAAGAGATGGTCTGCTGAGTGCAAGGACCTAAAATCCATGGATTTTCATAAAGATCTGTTTCTAACCTTCTCTGGAGTGGGGGTAGCCATTGCAAAAATGGGGGACTTTTCATTGTCTGATATCCCCTCTCCTTCTGCTAGCTGGATAAGAGACTTGTGTTGAACCTGTGGCTTCATGCTGCTGTTCTGTCGGCTACAGGCCCTTTTCGAGGTGTCACCTCATCAGGTGTTTGTTCCCAGGCGTTGCTGCCTCATCTGTAGTGCACTGATTCAGCTATTTCTGCTGATCTATTCTGTACTGAATTAACAGCAGGATTTTCTGGGGGTAGGTGTTGATTGCTTTTCTACTTTTTCAAGCCAAAATCAGGAACAGGTTTTTTTCCAGCACCATCTTCCCCTCTTCAGGAGCTGGATGCAATATTTCCTTCCAATCACCTTCCTCTGACCTCAAGAACAGGCTCTGAAAAATGTCTTTTCTAGCATTCAAGGGCCATGACCTCTATCACCACTGCTGCTATTGAGTGGTTATTGCCTAAGACACTCATCTCTGGATTTGTTCCTGGATTTTAAGTAGCAGATTCTGGGTACGTTAGCTCAGTAGGCATTCATGTGAGTCAGTTAATTTGAGATGTGTTTTCACTGGAAAACTAACAAGTGCATCTGTGAGCCAACTTTAAGATTCCCTTTTCTTGGTGAAGTGAGGGATTGCACAAGACAAGGTGACAGAATATTTATTTTAACTTTAAAATCATGGCAACAGTTGTATTTCCCCCCACCTACTCACTGTCTTAAAACTAAAAAACAGCTGAACTAAACTTTCCAGAAAGTTTTCTGATAAAAACCAGAAGGGCAAAATTCCACCTGAAAAGGTTGAAGTTGCTTATAACTGAAAAGAGCCACTTGGGAATAGAAGTGAGAGCAGTCCATATGTGGTTCTCTTCTAATTTAAACAGTAATGAGAGTTCTAGATGGTCAAGGAGTGTTTTATAGGTACTTCAGGTACCTAAGAAGATGCCAAAAATCTGTCATGTTGACAGGCCTTACCAGTATAAGATAGCATTGCACAACAGCTCTTCGGAAGTGGAGAAAACAGGTTTCTGGTGAAAATTGAATTAAGTGAAGGGAATTGTAATTACTGCAGCTGGAATATGCCCTGACCAGTAAGATTTTTAAAACCTTGCTTGCTGTGAGCTCTGTCAAAAGTGGTCTATTATCTACTTTGCATCTTACACAGAAAAGAAGTCTCTGAGAGCAAAGATTAGCTGGCACTGTGCAAGGTATGGAGTTCAACCTGGGAAGGGAATCATCAAGTAAAATTCAAATGCCACCTTTGGCAGCACAAGGTATTTTATTGGCAGCTGTTTATTCAAGTGTTGACTCAGCCTAGCTTTTGAGATCTAACAAGATTGAGAGCCCTAAGGGCTTATGGCCATGGGCATTAATAAAGCAATCTAATTAAGAGATAATTAAGTCACATTTATTAAATTCCTAATTAAGCAGCCAACTGTAAATTTGTTAAGTAAGGAATGCTCAGTTGGGATTATTCACTTTCCACACCCTAACAAAAGGTTAAAATGGGGGGGGAAAGAACTCCAAAAAAATCTTCCCCCTTCTGAAATATGATTTATAGTTTAGGCGTGGTGCTTGTGCAGGAAGCAAAGACTAAACATCTCTGCCCTGGTGAAGCAGAGAGAGTGCAATTCCAGAAAGTTTCCCTCCTCCTAGCAGTGATAGCACTGTGGGAATGGATGTGTCTGCATAGGTGCTGCTCCTTGGGGGAGAAGAGAAATGCAAATCTGAAGATGAGGAGGGATTTCTGTCTGTCTCCCTTGGTGCTGGGTTAAACTCGGCTCTATTGTGAACTCATGGCCTCAAGTCTTAACTAAGACCACAACCTGAACTTCTCTAGGAAAAGGTTAAAATGGGGGGGGGCATATAGTCCTGAACTTCTCTAGGATATAGTATCTGACCAGGAAAAAAAAAAAAAAAAAGGATGTAGAGAAATAAGAGATTTTTTACTCCTGTTTCACAGAGGAGGAAGAATGGGATGTAAGAAGAACTAGTGACATAACCTAAGATGACTTAGGGAGACCTTAACTGAACACTCAACTAAAGGCCTCTGAGCAACCTCCCTTAAACAGCATGTGCTACCTTTGTAATGAGAGGCCTGGCTTATCCTCCATGTATGACAGTTCTCTACTCTAACTTTCCACTTGGTTCAGCTCTTCTTTGCAGGAATCCCAAACAGGCTAGTTTTTCTCTGCCTTAATTCAACAACAACAAAAAAAGCCAGCTAAATTGATGTTTACAGGCTTGGGAATCCAGAAGAAAAATATGCCAGTATTATCTCAGGGGTTTGTTTGCTGCTGTGGAGAGGAGGATGATGGGAGAGGGCTCCAGCAGTGCCCATGAACCTTGCACAGAGCTGGCGAGGGTGATTGCGCTGGGTTTGGCCACACCTTGGGGAGTGGAGGGGAGGCAGCAGCGTTTGGCCCGGGGCACTGGGGCAGACTTCTAGGTGGAGCCTCATAACTCTCCCTTCCTGCTCCTCCTAGCTACTGACAGCAGTCTTGGGAGCTGTTCTGGGTTACTAATTTGCCTCCCAAAATGTGCTTCTTTCCTGAAGACCACAGCATGAAGATAAATGTCTTGCCACAAGGTTTAGCTCCTCTCTCTCTGGTTTGTATTTGAAGGGGTGGACACACTCCTAGCTGTAGACAGCTGGTGTGTTTGGACTCATCATAGGCGTCTCTGAGATTTAGTTTCTCCTGTTTGTCTGTCTGGTTCAAGCTCCTCAGTTTTCCAGAAGAAGATGACAAAAATGCTGATGGAGTTACAGGAATGGTTAATAGTCTAGGGCACTGGCAGATGTCCAAGTTTACCAACTGCTAAACCGTGGCTCAGGGCAGTAAATTCCAGTTCCAAGCTATTTAAACACCTGGCCTGTCTGGGAGCTGTTTCTTTCAGCAGTCAGAGTAAGGAATATGAGATTTCCAGATCAAATGAGGATTATTTTCTTTTCTTGCACACACCATGGCTGGAGATCATATCCCAGACTAGCATAGATCAAAATAGTGACTGAAGGATAAAAGTGTTAGGCATGTATGCACACAGCAATAACCAGTTTATGAATAGTTTTGTCTCTTCTGCCTTTCCTGGTGCTTCTGTCTTTGCCTCCTACTGTGCTATGGATTCCTCAGTCTATAACAGGACCTATAGCTTTAATGATATTTTCAGGCAGAGCTGAGTCTGCTTCTTACTGTCCCGAGTCCAATAAACTACAGCCATCAAGTTTCAGGCTCTCTTTGGCTCGCCTAATTTTGAGAGGCCCCTTGCTTCTCACAGGCTGGGCTTTAGGGACAGCAGTAACCTCAAGGAGCTCCAAGGCTGTCCAGCTCTGAACAGCCCATAGCAGAGAGCCAGTGCTGTGGATGAGCTTGTGTAAAGGAGGCTGAGCTCACAAATGTAGGGATTTAGATAAAGTTTACAGTTGGTTTTATAATTTTTCAGTGTCTTTCACCCTTCACCATTACAGAGTGTACAAGTCAAAGGGAACTGGCCATGCTGCTTTTTTTCATCTTCCCCAGCTTGGGCAGTCTCAAAGAAGGTCTAGGTCACAAGGTGAGTTGTGAAGATGATGGTTAGACTCAATGACCTTAAAGGTCTTGTCCAAACTGAACAATTCTGTCATTTAATGATTAAATCCCCATGATGGAACAGAGAACTATCGTGTGGACACAGTTTATGCTGCTTCATCAGTTGCATCTAGTCCAGCTCTGCATTCATCTTCAGACCTTAGAAAAGGAAAGCAGGTCTGGTCAGGTGGGCTGAGTGAGGGACAGAACATGGACTTAGGAGCTGAGACTACAAAGTGGGTGAATGCAGACAAAGAGGATGTTTTCTTTTGCCCTGTCCTTTTCCCTTTTCAAGTAGCAGGACCATCCCTCAGAGCAGTATTTTCTTGAGCAAAATGATCTGACAGTCTTGCTTCCTCTGTTGAGCTATGTCCATGGTTTTGTAGGGAGGGATGGTCTTGGGCAGCAGGCAGGGCTGCCTTTGAAACACCAGGAATGCTATCCAACACTGAAGCCTCCTTTCATATGAACTTGAATTTACTGATGTGAATTTGTACTTGCAGAAGCTGAGAGATTCTTGTCACTTTTGTAGATTTATATTCACAAACAACTAATAACACATTCTGCCCCACCCTTCCTTTTTTTTTTCCTTTCTGTTAGCTTTGCTTTCTCCATATGAATTCTGGTTTCTAATGATACTCTTTCTGGTTGTTAAGACTCCTTTTCTCTACACCCTTCCTCATGCCTCTTTCGTAGCCTAAGCCAAAAATACTTGTCTGCCACAAGTGATCAATGCCAGATTTGTTGTGTGGGCAGGATTAACAGTGAGGGATAACAAAATAGAGGCAAATTGATGCTTCACTAAAAATAGACCTGCTGCAGAAGGTAGAAACTGTTTCCTTATGTTGAAGCTAAAGGGTAATTAATAGAGCAATTGGGATGAATTTGGGAAATGATTCTTGGTGAACCACATCCTTCCTGCACTCAGTAAAGAAGGCAGAAGATGATACAGATTTGCAGCAAGCACAGCAGTGGTGAGAGGGTCAGTGTTAGCAGCCATTAATAACTAAAGCTGCCTGTCATTTAGCTTTGTTGTAAGTGGCTACAGCACCACTGCCCACAGCAATGCTGGCAATTTTTGACATCTTCTTTTCTGGATGAGCAGGAACACAGGTGGATCTCAGCCTCAAGTGGACATGGCACATTGTGCAGAGAGAGGGACCATGACAAGGTTTCTTTTTGCTTGCTTGTCTGTTTTACATTCTGAATCAACCCCTGAGACTTAATCCAGCTATTTAATTGCACATAATTTAATCTGTTGTCCTGTAAATCATGTCCTCTCCTGTAAACTGTCTGACCAAAATGATGTTTTCATCCTTTTAATACAACAGATTGTAGCAGCCAATTCCCAAGGCAGCACCTGTTGTTTAATTATAGCTAATAGATAATTACTTACAAGCACCACTGTTGCCAACATGGGGAAGAAACCTGTGCCAGAAATGAGACATTTCTGATGTTGGGAAACTGGAGGTGGCTGGAGGACAGGGAGAATGTCCACCTGAGTCTGGTGCATATTTTTTTGAAGCCAGTTTGCAGCAAGAGCAAGGGAGAAATGATGACATAAAAAGTCCTGGGATAAAGTTAATAATGTAACCTGTAACTCCTTTGCTAGTCAGGTTCCTGTGTCAGGATATGGCATCTGGGACCCCCAACATAGGACAGACCTATGGAGAGGGTCCAGAAGAGGGCCACAAAAATGACCAGAGGGCTGGAGCACCTCTCCTGTGAGGGAAGGCTGAGAGAGTTGGAGTTGTTCAGCCTGGAGCAGAGAAGGCTCCAGGGAGACCTTATTGTGGCCTTTCAATATTAAAAGGGGGCTTATAAGTGAGATGGGGACAGACTGTTTAGTAGGGCCTGTTGCAATAGGACAAAGAGAAGTAGTTTTAAACTAAAAGAGGGTAGGTTTAAACTACATAGTAGGAAAAAATTCTTTACTCTAAATGTAGTGAGACACTGGAGGAAGTTGCTCAGAGAAGCACCCCCCCAGGCAGTGTTCAAGGCCAGGTTGGATGTGGCTTTGAGCAGCCTGGTGAAGTGGAAGGTGTCCCTGCACATGACAGAGGTGTTCAATCTAGATGATTTTTAAGGCTCACCCAAACCATTCTAAAATTTTAGTATGTGACAACTTGTGTTTATTATATCCCTGTCAGTGGTAATGGTGGGCCCTCTATTTAAAGAAGTAGGTTCATCTAAACTATTGTCATATCACCCCTTAATCTTCCACTAAACAGCATAGAGGAAAGCTGGATCCCACTGAAACCGGTAGGTGAACTAATCACTACTTGAATAATTAATTTCCTATGATGATTCCAGTGACGCCCACTGATGATGAATTAGGCAGAGGACTTGTAATGAGGATAGCAGTTGAGTATCTGCAAATTCACTGGATCTCCTGGGTGGGCAGAAGTGAGGAGCACAGGTTTGTGCCCTGAGCAGGCAGGAGACAGGCAGGACTCAGCTGTGACACTGCCCCAGGATCTGTTTTACCAAACAAACATGATGTGGGCTGGCCAGCCCAGCACATGTGCTAGACAGATGATCAGCCTACACACAGCTCTCAACTAGCAGCAAAGCAATATTTTTTGCCTGGTGGGCATGAAACAGAGGAGGTGAAGGATCTTTTAACTGTGAAAGTATCACAGTGAGCACTGGGCATACATTACTGGAAAAAGAGTCTGCTCATCAGAGCAGCTTATCATCATCAGTGCAGATTTCCCTCCTCTCCTATGGCTGAGTCTTTATCAAATGGGGTATAGCAATTCTTTTGAACCTTCTCCCAAGGCTTTAGAAATGCCAATGTGATAAAATATATCATTTTCTAAGGGCAACTCTGACTCCCCTTGTGTATTGCCTCATCTATACTTTGCATTCTTTACTCTTTGCTAATTTCATTCTTAGCATCTTGAACCCATGGGAGTCCTAGACATGTAGGCTGGAAAAGACTTGATAAATCATGCAATTCTTCCTATGAGCAGATGTCAGATCAACATACCTGGACCACCCTGTAGACCTTATCAAGACATCTTGACTATGATTTGTCTACACTTGTTCCCGAAGATCCTACATTAAGAGGATTCTATATCTGTTTCTACTATAAAGCTTAACTAACTTTATAATTAAGAAATTTTATTGGAATTATTAACTGAAGTCCTGCTTCTTATAAATGTAGCCTTTTATATTCTTCTCCAGGCAGAGAACAACTTGAACAATGCAATTTAGTTTTAAAAGTTAATCGCTACAGTGTTTTACCATATAGTCCTAATTTTGTGAGGCAAAACAAGTGTGTTCTTTCTAACTTTTTTCTTGGTCATAATTCATAAACTACCAATATTGTTCATTTTCCTTTAACTAGATCACATTTTGAGTGAGAGAGATTTGAGAGAGGTTAAAACTCGGCTAAGGAAGGATCTGTAATTATAGAAAGACCCTTTAATACCAACTCAGACAAAACAGTGGTGGCTGTCATATGTCCAGTAATGAATAGGGAAAATTAAAAAATTGGGATATGCTTCCTTCATAAGGCACACTCAGCTTTCAGCAATCAGTGGTTTAAAAACTTCCTGAACTGGAGGTTGCATTTCTATCATCACATTTAATAGACCCTGATCGGCTAGTTCAATTGACTGGAAAAGAGATTAGACAAATTTTATGGTTAATCTTCAAAGCATCTGGTGACATTGAATTCCTCAATTTACGTGCTATGCACACAAAAAACATATTTCCCACAGCTTGTCTCAGATGTGTTTGCCTGGCAGCTTAACCACTGCTCCAACCCCTTTCATCCCCCACCAGCTCTTGCATTCTCAGAAACAGCAAGTGTCCTCCATATCATGCATGTTTGCATAGACCTGTGGCAGCAGTGGCTTTCTTCTAGAAACAAAAGTAGATCGCTCCCGAAGTCCTACAATAAAATGCACCTTCTCTAGAAGGACCTTCTCTGGAAAAACTGTGATGATTGGTCAGCACTCCTGGCTCTCCTCTAATAAGATATTCAGCCAAAAGTTTGCTTTGGTGTTGTTCACTTCAGCTTGGAGTTGTCCTGTATCTTTGTTTGTCGGAAGAGAAGCAGCAGCCTGTCTTCACTAGGGATCTAAATGGACTTATTTCATCTGTGGCAGGGAATGAGAGCACACTTTTGGAGAGTTACTGCATATTCCTATCACATGGGCCGTGAACTTTGAGAAGTTATTACTGGCTCTACTAGGCTAGACCAAGAACCTCTTTCATCTGCTTTGTTTCATGGTTCTACAAGAGAAAGTAAATATTAAATGCTGGTCCCTGGCCAAATTAGTCTGCCAGTTCTTCACCTTAACTGTTCCATCCAGCTAAACAAAGATGATCACTTAAGGATCAAAGCTTTCATCTGAAAATTTAAGGATGAATGCTGGGAAATATGACCCATAACATTTAAAATAATCATTGGAAATTTTTGATTTCTTGAAAGCTTAGGGAGGAGGTAATGCAAAATTTTGATTTTTAGTAATGCATTGTAAATCACTTAAATCCTTCTTTGCAAGGTCTCACTACCAGGAGCCAGTGACTGCTTGGCATATGGGCTGTTGGGTTCCAGCAGCTGGCTGGGATGATAATCTGTCTCCTGGTAGCACCTTCAGCCTTGGTGTCCCTGTGCTATGCTGTGCCACCAAAGGAAGATGGAGGGAAAATTTCTTGGTGGATCTCATTTGCGCTCTCCTGCTTGTCTGCAAGCTTTCCATGCCACTGTTGTAGGCTGAGGACTGCCCCTGCATGGTGCTCCAAGGATGGAGGGGTCCTGCTGCAGGTATTGCATGTCTGTGTGTATTTGTACATGTCAAGTTCTAAAACTAGATGACCTAAAACTATTACAGCTCCACAATGTCCTTAACAAAGGTTACCATAATCTCTTGCCTTTCTTCCAAGCATAACTTGAATTAATGGCTTTGGGTGTGACCATATAACCTCTAGCACTTTGAAAACGGGTATTATTGCATCTCAACAAAGCAGCATGGCAGTTGGTGAGAGAAATGTAATAACCCCTTCTCTTTTCCCCTTTCTTTCCATCAAAATATCAGGTCTTTCCTGTTCTTTATGTGTGTTTTATCATTCACTCTTACTTGCATGTATTTAACACATACATTTTTCCAAAACAGCAGAATGGCAAGACCTGGTCCAAATGTTAGCAGGGATGGCCCTGCAGGATTGTGGCTGGACTGAAGTGACCTGCAGGTTTAAGGCTGCTCTGGAAGACTGAAGTGCTACAGCGTTCTGTGCCAAGACAAGTTCTTCTTCTTGGACTGTTTTTGGAAGAGCACAGTAAATATATTTTGGGGTTTTATGAGGTTTTAGAAAAAAGGTTGCACTTTTTTTTTAAATTCATGAGAGTAATAAAAGATCAAGAAGCATATTTCATTATAGTTTGAAATCACCAAAGCTGTCTTTTTTCCCCCTGTGTTGACTATTCCTTGACCCAATCTACAACTTCTTTCCTGCACAGAAGTGTCCCACACATTTTCTTCCCAAAAGAGATTCACCCTGATTGTCCTGCTTCAGTAAAGTTATAGGTCTGATTCAGTAAAAAAGGAATTGCTGTACAGATGTCTTTACGGATATCATGAAAATGTTTTTCTTCTCTTCCTACTTACTCTCCATAGCTTAGTCAGGAAAATTACAAGGAATCTTCCAGAGAGCGCAGCTGGGTGCTGGAGCTGGTAAGTGTAGGGTGGTGTAGAAATCATACAGTGACCCTGCATCTATACTAAAGGGTAATAAAGTTGTGTGTAAGACAGGAAATCATAGACCAAATATTGGCAACCACATCCTATGTAGATTTTGCCGAGATTGGCTTTGATTGCCAACTGGTGGCCAGAAGCTGTCTCTGATTCAGTTCTTCCCTAAGGCCACCCACCTGGTGGCTCAGAGGCACTGGAGCAGCCAGACTGGTTGTGGCCACAGCAATGCTCTAGCCAAAGGTCAAGTGAGCATCTCCTGCCAACACAGAATGGGCTGATTCCTTCTTACTGGTAGCTTTGTATTAGGTAAGAAATTCGGAATGCTGTGTGTGCTGTGGTACTAAAGAGTCTGGTATACTGATTTACCTCTTTCTGCTGGAAGAGTGCAGGTATCTGAGATTGCCAGTCAATCTGTTGTGAGGATGGGTAGGAGCAAGTGTTTCCAAACTACCCCTCTGGGGACTTCTGCCAACAGACTCATCAACGCACTGCAGTTAATTGGCCAAGGACCTCGCTGGGAGGGGGAGTTTGAGATGGTTGTGGATGTGGCTGGGATTGCCCTACTTAACAAAAACCTAGCTGCAGCTACAAGCTCTAGAGAGTCCCATGAAGGCTGATGTTTGCTACTAATGGCCTGTAGGTACTCGGGTGAGATGGAGCTTCTTGGGACAGGTGAGTGATTCCCTGACCATTGGGAGCAAGGAGGAGTTGGCAGGGGAATGATCTCTCCATAGTATGTAATCTATCATGCTTCCTATGTAGCAAAGTAGCTGGACTGAGAAGGAGAACCAGGTAGGAATTAAAGGCAGGAAAACTTACTTTCTGGCAGTCAAGCTGACAGAAGACTTTCCTTACTAAGCCTCAAGAATTCCAGTGTTATGGAAATTGTTGCCTGAAGATAGCTTGAAGGAGGGCAAGCCTTGCGGAGGTAGTCTTAATACATCCTGGCTGTTAAAGAAATAATGTTTTTAGAGGTCTGATGAGAGAAGAGGTTGCTTTTTGACCTTCCTCTGCTTGGCTTTGATTTCAGACTTTCCCTTGCTTTTTTGTATAACACTGGAGCAAACTTTGATAACTGAAATTGCTGGCCTGGAACTCAAACAACTAGCAAAAAAGGTCAGGAAAGAAACTATGGTGCTAGTGTTTTCCCCTAGCTGGTGACCACTCCTTCTCCTTATCACTAAGGTTATTGGTAGCTCAGATTGCCCTCGTTCTTGTTACAAAAATTGCTGGGTAGGAGGAGAACTGAGCAGCAAAAGGCAGACAAGACCTCAGGAGCAATTTGCAGGAGCATGTCTTAAAGTTCAGGCCAGACTGAGGGGTGAGCACAACCTGTATAGAAACCTTCTTGGCAAAAGGCTGCACAGATTGTGCCAATATACATCCCTGTGCCCCCTCACCATTTCCAGACTGTGTTCTGTGACTGGTGGAGCTGGATCCTGCTCATGAGAGGCTTCTGCTAAGCTCCATCGCTCACCTCATCCTTGGCAGTGACTGAAAAGAGCTGGAGGGGAGGAAGAGGAGCAGAATGGTGGTGTGGGTACCAGTCATCATCCATAGAAAGATACCCCACTGGGTATCCTAGGACGTGTCTCAAACCCTTGAGGGCTGTGTGGGACTAGTTCACTCAGAGATCACTGTAGTACTTAAAGCCACTTCATTACAACAGCACACATTGACAGGTACTGCTAGTGCCTGAACTAATCTTGTATGTCTTGGCTATGTCACTGGCTTGCATATAGTGGTTTTTTCCTCTTGTGAGTGGCAAGATTTACAGATGATCACTCAGGGGGGTTTGTAGAGGCCTTCAGATCCTTGCATGTTTGTCCTCATGATTTTCAGAGTGCAGTCTACAAAAATCAATTTAATTGTTTTTGTGTGTGCAAAGGCCAAGTTCAAGACCTGACTTTTCGTAGTCAAACCAAAGGGGCAAAAATGTTCATTGCTTCAGAGGACGCCCTTTTTTTTGTGTTGAAACCCAAGCTGAATTACCCAGACTGCTTCAATTTGCAGAACCAGGCCTGAAATATCCAAAGTCCAGGCTTTCCCTCTGAATTTTGCAATACTAGTTTCTGGAAGAGCTATCAGAAAACGAATGCAAAGTAAAACGCAGGAGAGGTGTTCACCACCAGACTGTTTTTAAACCTGCTGAAAAGATCTCATACAGTTCAGAAGGGTTATTGTTGTGTCATGGTGATTTTCCTATCTCCACTTCAAACCACCCTCTGCATATATTTTCAGAGAAGGGAGAACGTCCTACTCTGCTCCACAGAAGCTACTTATAGCAATGTTCATAGTGCTGGAGAGCTGTCAACTTTACAAAGTGGTGAGGCAGGGGGGAAGCAGAGACTTGAGATAAGAATAGTAAGTGAAATCTTAAATTTGACAGGCCTGTCAAGGAGGAAATTACAGCTTGGAGGAGGAAAAGTGGTTGTGTTTTGAATTTTCTGTAGTAAATATAAAGTCTGGGGGTTTTGGTGGTGAGGAGGCAGTTCCACCAGAAATGTGTAAAGCTTTGTTTTGGACATGCTTGCCACAGCTGTTTTTCATTATAAGAGAGCAAGAGGAGGACTTGGTGACAAGGAAACCTTGTTTACTATGGTAGAGCTGGTGTAGAAGATGCAGGAAGGCAGGCAGAGATGAGTGTGGAGGGAGCCTGGAGGACACTGGAAATCTCTTCAGTCCAGGCGGCACCTGAATGAATTTGGCATAAGGTCACCTTTTCTTCCCCATCTCCACTGAAATAACAAGTTGCTGACCTCACCTGGCAGTAACTGCAGTGCAATTCCCAGCTGTGCCAGGGCATTTGCTTTTCGTAGGCTGTGTTTAAGAATGTGATGCTTGCTTTTTAAATTTTATTCTAAAATCTGCTCTCAGGCCAGCTTGAACTTGTACTGGGGAAGAAGTGCTAGTATTTATGGCTGATCTGCTGGGTTTCCATCAAGATTTCTGCCAGAGGGAGTGGAGGGTAAAAGGGGAGGTGAGGAGTGTGCAGGAGAGCTCTGTGAGTCCAGTCTAGAAATATGCCAGCACACAGGCAGCACTATCACCTGCTGCTCACAGGAGGCAGAGGTGTGAAATAACGTGTCCAGGGCCAGGCAACAGGCTGCTGTCAAAGCATGAGCAGTGCAGCCAGGTCTCAGCCCTTCCTGCTGGACTCTGCACTGCTCTGGATAAGCTGTCCTGTTCATTCCCTGCTCCTCCATGTGATCATCAGCTTCTTTTTCTGCAGGATGTGTTCATGTAAACTGAAGCAATTTGCAATGAAAACAGAAGAGAGACACATACACCTTCATCCTTTTCTTCCCCCCCGACCAGAGTACTGAGAAGGTTTAGTGCTGTACCACTAACATCAGTGATGAGTTTGGCAGAGAGAGGGTCAGGGGCACCAGAAATGACAGTACTGCAGAATGTTCTCAGTGCATTGTCCTAGTGTTGGAACAAAGCTGTCCAGCAGGTCTGAGACATTCTCTAACTGTGCTGTGAATTTTTTCCTGGATGGGATCTCTTGGATGAGCTGCTGTGCAGCTGCTTCACTGGATTTCAGTAGTGACCCAGATGTGAGCCACCCACACCTCAGTAGGCCTGGGCTGCTTAGGCTGTTGGAAGGACCTTCCCCAGGGGAAAAGGGGACCCTTCCCTGTGCCCCAGTGAGTGGAGTGGGGTCAGCTATCCTGATGTTACGAGTGCAAAGCAGCTGGGCTCACATTTCTCAAGTGTGACCCCCAGGACCAATCTGTCCATACTTAATGCACTCAGATGTTTAAGATATTCAGCCCTTTATTTTGATGCTTCTCTGACTGCCAGTCTAATTTAAATTAGACTGCTCTCAAGAAATGAATGCTGAAGCACTTCTGAACATTGCTTGTTCAACCCTTAGCCAGTGGTTTGTAAGAGATTTAGCTTGCAGCTGCCTGGGCAGGTGTCAGAATGAATCTGCTCTCCTATGGATCAGCTGGAGCCTTCAGTGCTAATAAGAGAGATGATCTGATTTGAAAAGTTATGTAGACATGGGAGTCCAGTAAAGGGTCTTGACCAATAGAGATTCTCTGGTGTCTAAGAAGAGTTCAGGTCCTGCCTCTCCCTTCCTCTTTATGGGAATACTAGGCACCTATTTCTATGAACTCATGCAAATTTGGTATCTTTGAGCCCTCACTTCTTCTATCAGTTCTGACAAAGAGTTTTAAAAGATTTCAGGAGGAAAAAAGAAAATTATGGGTAGCAGACAGGCACAGGTAGAGCCCTGCCATGTAAATTGAACATACAGTTCTGTTTCTGAGCACTTATGGCTATTTAAGAGGGCCATGATGTTCCTAAGACTATTTGTACAAGATATCAGGATGTTTCACTTTTCCTAATTGTCCTCTGTTTAGACAGAAGGGATGAATGACTTTTGCCAGTTCTTGAAGTGACAGTCTTAGCAGTGATAATAGCCCAGCATACAGGGATATCATGTTATTGATGAGCTTGGTCTTTGAATACAAAGCTGTTTGCTCCCACCTCTTCCAGAGTGTATTGTGCCCACGATTTCTAATCTCTGCCAAAATCCTTTTGGATACTTTCTTATTGTTTGTTACAGAGCAAATGAAGGAGAGTTCCTAGTGCAGATAGCAGGGAAATAAGGTCAGAGCCAAAAGCTGTTCTGCTTGCTGTGGACACACCAGTGAGATAATGGGGAGCATGGTAGCCAGTAACTAAGCCAGGGCAGTGCCAGAAAACCAGCCTGATGTGCCCACCCCTCCTACCAGGGGTCTGGTGGTGGATCCTAATGGTGCTATCACAGTGCCAAGAGCCTGGGTCAGGGGAGCCATGGAGCCAAAGTAAATATTTTAGATAAGGTTGATGAGCACAGACTGCCTCTGCAACATCATGAGTTTCTCGGAAATTTGAGTGCTAAGGCCTTTAGCTTTTTTCATTTCTGCCACAACAAAAAAGTCTGCTCAGGTGACCTCTTTCTTTCCTCTCTCTTTTTTCCCCCATCCCTCCTCTTTCAACCTTTCTTATTTTTCCCCCTAGGTCCCAAATCACCATTATTAGTCATTTACAAGGGCTAAAAATAAAGGTGAGAAATGGGAACAAGTATTCTACTTTTCACATTCAGATTCACTTTGGGCTGGAGCACAAGGTAAGCAATGGGCTTTGTGTCCTTGCTCTTGCAAACAGTGCAGAAGATGGGCCAGCCACAGTGGCAGAGGAGAAGGTGGTGATAAAGCACTGCTCAATTGAGCCTGGATGTTGCTTCTCTAGATCTTTCTTCCTCTTGGCTCCCCAGTCTGCAATACTTGCAAAGAAGAGTAGGTCTGGCTTCTGCTTCCCAGTCAGCTGAAATGCTACAGGATGTGGCTTCTCATTTTTGCCTCTCTAGTCCTCTGGGAACAAAACCTTCATGTTCCAAATGCAGGCATTGCAGAGAGGAGGCACAGGCAGATGTCCCTATGCTTGCCTCTCTCTTTTCCCCCTTTGACCAAGCAGCTCTACACTGGGTTCTCCTCACAGCTTGTAGCTTAAGTTAACTGCCAAAGATTTATCCATCACTTGCCTTCTTTTCATTTCAAATTATTCGCAGAATAAGACATACCCTTTAGTTCAAACCCCAGGACCCCTCATATTTTATAGTAAGTAGACATATGATCGCATTTCAGCCTGCAGGTTTTAGAGGTCTGGAAATAAACATTTGGCTTTTCTCAATGCCAAGCTGCCTAATAATCTGTTACAGCCTACACCTACTAATACTCTCTGAATACTCTCACGTACAAAGCTGTTGCCCCTTTAAAGATGCTTTTTTTCCCTGGTGTGCCTTCTTGAGGTTGATTTATTTTGGTGGGTTTGTTGGTTTTTTGGTTTGTTTTGGTTTGTTTTTTTTTTTTTTTTAGTCTTGGCAGATAAAGTGCAAAGTCTTTTTTTGCAAGTAGCCACTTTAAACTTTCCATTCTGGCTTGTTATTGCCCAATTGCTAAGAATCCTATTTCCTGTTGTGTTTTCTCCTTATTGCCAATTGGTTTTGGGTATTTCCTGAGTTATAGTGTCTTCTCACAATAGCAGCAGATGTCAGCATGGTTTGTCTTGTGGCATAGACTGCATAAAGCAAAACAGTATTGCCCACCGTGCCCATTCCTGTGAGCTGGCAGTGCCTCATGATATTCTTTTAGTGCATAAAAGGTAAAGATAGGCTGATTTTCATGTGAGGAACTGATGGAACCTGTGTCTAGCTGTTCTGTAGTGGGCTTTACTGGTAGAATTGAGTGCTGCAGAGTTTGCAGCAAGATTAATTCCCACCCTTTTATGGGTGGGAAAACCAAAACACATGTAAAAGTTATTCAGCAGATCAGGTGCTGAACTGAAAATACAACCAGAATATAAGTTTCCAGTCTCTCAGACCTGTGGCTTCTCCTTTCCCTGAGTAGAGAGGGTTTATGCACAAGCATGATTAAAAATGCCAAAAAGCTATGCCTTGACTAGGCTATTTCATAGCAACTAATGTTGACATCTGTTGATTTTTTTCCAAGGCTCACACAGCAATTGGGGAGAAAAATAGAAAAGATTGGAATGAGTAACATTGTAATGTTATTTCTCATATAAACCTCAGGCCTCCATCTTGCTGTGATTTGATGCCCGTACTTGAGCTGTTTACCAAGGCCATGGAGACTAGGTTATTCTTTTCCTCTTTACAGCAGCTAATATTGTTCCCACCTCTCCTTTCAGTCCTCCTTCCTTTAGGCTGCCAGTGCTGATGAACATTGCAGTTACTGGTGCAGTTTATACAAGTACCCCAGTTACTCTGTAATATTTTCATCTAAACCATATTTTTCCTAGTTTGTTTTTGCCAAGGTCACATGAAACACTGTTAAAACTCTCAGCAGAGTCAGTGTATGTGTTTTTTTGTGCTTGCCTGGTCTCTATACAAGGTCTTTGTCATAGAAAGAAACACACTTCCTTGGATCTGTTTGTGACAGATATGGATGGGATTTTAACTACCTCCCAAATACTGGGTAGATGCTCCCACATGGTTTGTTAGTTTTGTTTTCTCTCAGAGTTGAAGTTTAACGAAGCAACGTATAATTCTGACTCCTCCCTTTTCCCTTTTCTAAGATGGTCATTGTCTTTACAACTCTTCTGGAAGCATCCTGGTCCTGCACAAGCTGTCAGATACCACTTCTGATGGCTCTGAGGGTTCTTCTAAATTCCTCTGGATTCATTTTATCTAACTAAAAACTGTATCACTTATCTATTTTGTTATTTATGAATTCTAACCTGAGGTTAAATATTAGTGATATTAGTGGTATTAATTTTGTTGACTGCCTGATCTGTGGTGGTTTTTTAATAGACACTGAAGCAAAAAAATTCATTAAACACTTCCTTGCTTGGTGATGTTTAATAAGAGCTTCCAATGCTTCTTAATAGATCTGTTCATCACTTGTTTTCCTAATATTGTACAAATGAGAGCTTTAACATGGTTTTTTCTCCTAGTTGTATGTCACTTTCTGCCATGGCCTCTCTGATTTTCATCTCTGTACACCTGTGCCATCATTGCTTGTAATTTTCATCACTTTTTCCAGAATCTACATGCTTCCTCTCCGTGGAGGAGGTTGCTGAAGAACCATAAGATTTAGTCTCTTTGTCCATGCCATTTCTGCATTAGGACAGTTTGAGAGTTAGGTGTGCTTTAAGGACTGGAGGCTCCTATGGAGTTTTTCCTCACAGGAGCTGAATTTTTTCATTTAATGCCATGTTCCACAACTTATTTTGCTCTTCCCACTTTTTCTTCTCCTAAGACTCTGAGATTTTATAGTTTGCTCCTTCTATACCAATTTTCTTCCTCGGTTTTCTGTTTCACTACATTTCACTACTGTCAGCATCAAATACTCCTCTGAGTGATTTCAGAGATTTGCACCTACAGTATTTCTTCTTGCATATGGCTGAACAACCTGTGGAGCAGCCTGTGCACTTGTCTCAGCTCATTCCTTGCTTCCCGTGATTACTACAGGTAACCACTGTCATGTTTCAGTTGGGCTAAAGTTTCATAATTTGGTTTCTAAATTGTTTTCTTATGGCCTGAATTTACCCCAACCATCTCTGCCCTCTCTGTCAGATCTTATTCCAATTTACCAGCCACATTGGGGAGTTAAAATGCTTGTTTTACAAATTCCCTCAGGGAAGAGAGCAGCAAAGAAAACTCAGAGATGGTGGATGTATCTGTGGTGGAGGGTTGTGAAAATCAGCATAGCAGAGTTAACTTCAAGGCTAGCCGGTTTCTGAAGTGATGTCAGTAAACTGAAGATAGAGCTGATAGAAGTTTCTTGTTAAAGAGCCCATTTTGCTCTTGAGTGAAGAGGATGCAGACCTTAACTCAATCACATCGTCCTTGTCAGCAGTGTTCTGCTGCATTGGCTGAAACAGTTGTTTTCATCTCATAGAAGTCCAACAAATAATGAAACTTTAATCCTTCTGTTTCCTAAGCAGAACATCATGTGTTCTTTATTTTAATTGGATTGAGGCCATGCTGATACTTCATTAGTACAACTATGAACCTTACATAAATACTTGTGCATAAGTTGTGATCTCCTGAATGGTGTTTCAGCCTCATGTTCCTGTGCCTGTGTGTGCCTGCTGTATTATTCTGTCAAAAATCCTGTCTAATATTTATTTGTGTTATGCAAACGTATTTTTGGCATGTATTTTTGTTATCAGAAGAAGATGGGTGGACGAAAACTGTAAAGTCCAGAATATGCCCAGTATCTGATCATATAATTATTTGGGTTGAAAGGGATCTTTTAAAGATCATAAAGTCCAAAGTCCCTGTGTTGAGCAGGGGCATCTTCATCTACATCAGGTTGCTGTGAGCCCTAGAAGATTCTGTCCCATGATCTCCTCAGGCACAGAGGTGAGGCTGACAGTCAGTAGTTTGCAGAATCTCCCTTTCTACCCTTTTTTACCTGGGACTTCACCTGACTGCCATGACTTTTCAAATATCATGGGGAGTGGCTTGACAACCACATCAGCCAAATCCCTTGGGATTTTAGGATGCACCTTGTCAGTTCCCATAGACTAATGTATGTTTCAGCTGGTTCCTCAGGTGGTCTCAAAGCTGATCTTCTCTTACAGTGGGAGGGACTTTGTTCCCTCAGTCCCTGTCTTGCCCCACTCAAGAGGTGTGGGACGAGTGATGAGGCAAAAAAATTGAGCACCTTGTTTGCTGTTCCCAGTTGGCCAGTCATGTTCATCAGCAGTATTTTTTGATATTCCTTTCTAGCAGATATACCTGCAGAGCCATTCTGAGTATTCTTTGCATCCCTTGCCATGTTCACCTCCAGGCACACCTTGGCCTTTCTGAGCCCATCTCTATACATACAAGCAATGTCCCTATATTCTTCTCAGGATACGTCTCCCTGTTTCCACTGACTGTGCATTCCTTCTTGCCTTTTTACTTTGGTCACCAGGTCTTGACTCATCCATGGTGATCTCTTGCCATCCTTTTCTGATTTCTCAGGTATGAGGATCCAGAGTTCTTGTGCTCTGTGGAAAGTTTCCTTAAAGATCTGCCAGCTTTGCTCTGTTCCCTTGTCCCTGAGGGCAGTTTCCAGGGGGTCTTATTGAATTGAACTTAGGAAGCAAATCTTAGGAATTTTGCTTTCCTAAAATTCAGTTGTCGGACTTTACTCTGCCTGAGCCATATTCCTTGGGATTATGAACTCCACCAATGCAGGATCACTGCCACCCAGGCTGACTCCAGTCTTGATGTCACCAGTTACTTGAACTTGATGTCACAAGTTTATTTGTGCTGGTGAATAACATGCATCTCCTTTGGCAGGAATGTCTACTACCTGGTTTGCCTGGCTTAAGAATTTACCTTCAATGCATTCCAAGAGTTTCCTGGATCACACACAGCTTGCTCTGCTACTTTTCCAGCAGATGCCATTTGTTGAAGTCCCCCAACAGGATGATAGCCCTGATCATGGCTTTAAGCCTCTCTTCTGGATGCTACAGGTTTGTAAGGTGCAAACTATGTGAAGAACTGAACAGATGCAGAAAATCCAGCCCTAAAACCAGTTTGTAAGAATTGATGCTTGGAGGGTAGAGAAGCTCACAGAAATAGTGTTGTTGTGTTTGCTTATCACGGTGCATACAGTTCAACCTGTTCAGTTCCCCCATGCTGTTTACAACAGAAATTCAACAGCCACCTGCTGGCACACGAGAGTTTGAAACTCAACTCTGAAGTGAGAACAGGTTTTGTAGTTCTGTATGAACCAAAGTTTGTTAATTTTATAATTAATCCTGGACTGCCTGTACAAGAAAATGAACATTCTTTAAATAGTGTTGACAGACCAATAGGAGCTCTGGTTTTTCATCACTAGGCCCCTAACTTACCTTGAATTATGACTCTTCCAGGAGCAGCAGCAATCTTTATTACAGCTGGATACTGCTCATTGCAGTGAGTTCCTTATCACTGACCAGAGTTCCCTCGAGCTGCTGATACAGCTCTGATTTGGTTCAGTGTGCTTTGTCCAACAGGGATGAGAGAGGGAAAAACTAATTATATAAAAATAAAAAAATAAAGAAAAAATAAGAAAAAAAATTTTTTAAAAAGGGGGAAAAAAGGAAAAAATAAGAAAAATAATTTTAAAAG